>CP139501.1:283489497-283676159 GCA_021014915.2 Artemisia tridentata subsp. tridentata
TAATTTAAATAGGATAAAATCCTAATCAAAACATAGCATAACAAACTATCAAAAATTATAGCACGCATATCAGCGCAACTGCAATTAATAATTGATAAGCAGAAAAATGTAAACAGGGTATATCAGTTCCTACCTCAACTGCAACCTCCAATGTCAAAAGAACAGGAACATGTGGGCCAAGTGTAGGAGCAATAACTCCTGCTCTTTCTCGAGCCTTATGATCAAAGACCTCTAACTTAAATGTGATAATCTCCAACCTGTACCAATCATGAAACTTGAATCAGAACAGTAATTCAATCTCTAAGCACCTGTAAGACACACAAAGGACTCACTTTTCAGATGGACGAATTGTTCTACCAGTCATGAAACTTGAATCAGAACAGTAATTCAACTTCATGTACCTGAAGATCAAATTTAATAATAGAATTGTTCAGAAATATATAACCTTACAGTCAATCACTTCCAAAACAATAATCCATACTTACTAACCTTTTTTTCAATAGGATCTTGATTTACCAATGATGATACAGTCAAGGGTTGATCTACCAATATGTGTCTTTTCATGCATATCAGCCAAGGTTATATAGCGGACGATGTCCGGCTACCTTAATAATTGATTTAATACATTACATAGTAAAATAGTATTTTTAGTCATCCACTCAATTCCATTCTCACGCTATTATTAAATATATAATGACCTCGTCTTAAGATATACAAAATTGTCTTTTTATCAAATGATAACAAAATAATTTGAAAATGTGAAGACATAGAGTACGTACCTCCATTGTTTGGACGATCAGAAAGCATACCATAATGAAAACTATGCATTTATCAAACATATTTAGTCAAAACTTTTGGACCTGCTAAACAAATACACTGATTGACCCGAATGGTACTGACATGCTTGATTACAAAACAATACTAAGTATTACAAATGAGACGATGAAATCAGTCACAACTACTGGAGTCTGATCTCACTTCTCACAAGAGGTGTCTCTTGCGAACAACTACTCAGGAATCAGTTCAAATAAATAAAAATATGTTTACCTTCGTATCCACCACATCCACATTATCAAGACTAACAAATGATTATCATACAAACATGGCTGCAACTGGCCGTCTTCCAGACTCTTATGTCTCCCGGTTTCAAGATCACAGTAAAATCTTCGGGTTCTTTAAAGTAGTTAAAAGTTACTGATGGGGTGTCAGCTGGATTACGGTTGTCAATCTTAAGCTCACCCATAGAAAAAGGGCCATTAATTTTCTCAAATAAAAAGCCTCCCATTTACAAAGTCCAAAACATAGTAATTAATCAAATTTATTGAGTCATCTATTATTTCTCGTTAGCCATGCCAATAAATAAATCCAGCATCTTTCGTATTCAACTAAGAAGTTACCTATGGGGAAAATCCTTGATAGTTTGGAGATGGGGCAAAGATAAAGTTAAAGCCACCAGCAGCCTCAATGTAGCTACCAAACCATGTGATACCAACAATTTGGACTCCAGATAGATTGGCTGCAATGGGAGAAGGAATAAAGACTGCATTCAGCAGGTTATGAGCCATACCTTGACCTATGAAAGATTGCTCAAGTACAGCTTTAATCTTAAGGCCATCAAGTTGCTTTCTTGGACATATGCCACTCAACATCAAAAGTTATGGGCTTGCAAGTGCACCAGCAGATAGTATGATTTCATCCTTCTTCCCACCTTTCAGATATGCTCGATGATTATTCCCTAATACGGAAGTTGCTACTTACCTATTCTCTTATATAAAATTTTGTAGACAGTAGCATGTAAAAGAACAGATAACCCTTTGGGTTGGCATAATGTAGCAAATCTGCAGTAGTGTGTCGTGTCCCATTTTCATCCAAAAACTTACCGGATACTTTAATCCCAATGATATGATCATAAGTAAAGCCATTATATGGTGTCACATTCAACATATGAAGGTAAGAACCACCAGCCATAAAAGGCATTACAACCCATAGATTATGGTCATGTACAAAGGAACATTGTGTTTGTAAAAAAATGCAAACCAAACTCGTCTTACTCAATCAGACCCTCGTGATTGTTGTAGTCCACCAAGAAAACAATATTACTGTATTACAATAATAAGAAAAACTATATTACAAAACATGTCCCATCATCTTATCTTAGCTGTGTAAATTTATACATAATAGAAAAACATGATATTGTGTAGGTTAATAATAGACTTACATGAGGAGCATGATATTACGTGATTGTTGATGTTACAGATCCTAGCCAAATTCCATAAGTTCATGTAATATAAAATCAGCTTCATCATGTGTTTATTCATATATAACATCTGACCTTCTGATGAGGTATAATTAATAGTATCAAGAGATGTTAATAGTCCAACATCATGATGATGATGATGATGATGATGATGATGATGATGGCGACTTAACGATACTTTTCACTGCAAGTAATTAGGGTTTTAGGAATTTGGGAGGGATAGAATGGTGCACGAATGAAAAAGAAGGACATTAGGGTTTTCTGCTGAGAAAAGTGCGATTAAGATTTAATTGCTTCCGGTTTGTTAGTGCAAAATTGTAGGGATGCGGTTAATGAAAGGATTAGCCACATTAGTATGAGTATATCAATTTGGGAATGCAATGGTATATCACACAAATTTGCATGCTCTACTGGTTGAAGCACTTGTGTGTGGACGGTAAGATCCGGGTTCGAATCTTGTAATGGACTGAATTTTTGAACATTTTAATTAATCCGAATTTTAGTTGATTAATAGTTGCTTAGGTGGACTAAATGTGATGACATGGCTTTTAATGACAATTACATGGCAATGACGTGGACTTATGTGGCATTATCTACGTGTAACGCCTCCTGTTATATATATATATATATATATATATATAAACTTAGCCAGACACCACATTATAGCAAAGCATAAATAGGTTACGTTGCTACCCTGGTCTAAGACAAATATCTAACCTTAGCCAGTCAACAAGTTATAGCAAATCAAAAAGTAGTAGTAGGTCCGTCAAAACGGTTTTGCATGTTTTATCACCCCAAGTTTTCAGTAAACAGTTATAAGTAAAAGTGGGGCTATGAAACTCATATATATATAAAATAATCTCATAACGCCTTCAAATAACTAAATCAGATATTTCAGCCAAATGGTCAAATCTTAAGTAAACAGTTCACGTATCCAAATAAACAGTCATTGAGTTTAGTTAAATACAAGCATGTATTCTCCCTCAAAATAGTTATAAAACAGGTAAAAGTAGGGGCCATGAACTCACCTTAGCCACAACAAAGTAAACATCACAACTGACACGACTCGAATCTTGCTAATCACAATGGTATCCAGAGGACAGGCACAACAGTATGGAAATGGCGCAACCTAATACGTATATAATTATCTCAAAATATGGCTCGCACAATAATAAGGTCTACAAAAGACCACGTGTCGCAGTTTTCGTGGATTATTCTTATCATTACTCTTAACTGTTTAGTATCAATGTTTCGTGTTGTAACACCCCCTAATTTATGAGATAACAGTAGAAGACTAATTAGAGTGTTACGGTAAGGATCGAAGTCATAATTATAGAAAACGGCTCGAAAGAGACGTTTTGAAAGTTATTTGTCATTCAAATAATATTCTTATTCAAAAGTGAAATATCAATGGAATAAAATCCCATGAAAGGGTTTAATAATTTGAAAGAATGACATATTTGATTTTTACACCATGTAATTTATCAGAGTTTAGAATGCCCTCTCTGTGACTTGTCCTGCTCCGTCAATTACCTGAGATAACATGCTTAAAAGTGTCAACACAAAGGTTGGTGAGTTCATAGAGTTTAATGGAAAACCATTTATTTCAATGAATTCAGAGGTGAAGTGACATAATAACCGTAATAAATGCTATCAGTGATGAAACAAGTAATAAGTGATGTTGAGTATAACCATAAGTAAATCATATATGTATTCAGTTAAGTTCAAATATCGGATCATAATCCTAACATGAGGTGGAACCCATGATATTAAACCTGAGATCTATAATGTGGTGAGCTGAAATACTAATACAGCTGTATCTAGATATATGTGATGACACATAATCTCTTATGGATATTGCCCCAAGCCTCATGACACGCAAACGTTAACAATGAACCGTAAAACGGAGGTGATCAACATCAAATCAATGATGGAAAATAATGCCCTCGAGTAATAGGTGATTACCATTCCTATTTTTCTCAAATATAGTGCATCACGACTAATACGACTAGCCACAAAGGCATTCCGTCAAGTAATTAGTGGGATAGGATGTCAAGCCTTTAACAGGTTTCGAAGCTGTCCACTATATTCGCGTTCACAACAAGTGATTAATGGCTCATGATAAAGGGACTTTCTGGCAGTAGGGGTACTTAGGCAATATCAAGGTAATGATGTAACTTAAAGTACTTATGCTCTTTCCTAGCAATTATTCCCATTGAAGTTTTGAAATGATATATAACAATGATCTGTACATTCACGATATTACTTGAATGTGTATCTTAAAAACCAATATCATGCTACAACTAGCATATAATTCTCCCAAGGAGTAATTCAAAACATATAAGCAGTAGTTATATTTCCAAGTAAATCCTGATAGTTTTCAATGTACTTATACAAATAAAAGTATGTAATTTAGCATGTATCTCCCCCAAAGAGTATTTATAATACAAATATAAAAATGGGGCTATGACTCACCTTAAGCGTATCTGACAAGGTGGAATTACGAAATCGTGAAAGATTATGGGAATGATTACGGAAACGTCTTCAACACGTGACCTGAATATAAAGGAAGCCTAAGAATCTGACCAAATACGAACGATGGAATTTATATCGAGAACGAATAACGATTTGATCGTTAGAGTGAGAATGTGATATGCTTAAAATGCCTAAAGTTTAAAAATAATATTACATATAATATTATCTTGTTTTTATGTCAAATATTCCAAAATATCATTTCCTCGAAACGTATAATTAAATCGTTTAAAATCTCGTTATATATATAATTAACGTAAAGTTAAATTGTAAATAAATGATATATACAAAAATGCAAGTGACGTGAAGGGAAATCGTAAAATAAAAAATAGAAATAAGAATTTCAAATATAATATGTTGGTCCTTGTCCTTTTCCAGTTTTTACACTTTTTACCCTAACGGCATTAGCGTTGCACCGTTAGTCCTTTATTAAATATAATTTACATTTATAGTCCAATACGTGTCCAATATAGCATTCTGAGTTTGGAATATGATAATATATCAATTTATAACCCTAAGGATTCTGTTTTTACGTTTTCAGTCCATGTTTTACTCTGTTGACAGTTTTAGTCCCTCTAAGTGAATTTGAATTACATTTTTAGTCCAAATTTGCAAAATGGTGTGGGAAAAAGTTGGCGAGTTTTCCTGAAGTTTATTTAAGTTTAATAAATCTTATTTTAACAGCTTATACAGCCAATAGCTTATTTTTCATCTAATGGGCTTTTAACGAGCCACTTTTAAGGCCCAATAACGTTTTAAAATCCGTACATCTTGAGATGAGTTGAGCTCATCAAAAATCTCATTTTTCAAATTCTATTTTCATATCAAAAGACCTAGATAAGCTAGCTTATCTCAAGTGCTTAAAAATTGCTTAATGGGCTAACAGCCCACTTCGTGTTTTTGTTAACTGTTTTAGATATAGTTTTTAGCGATTAACTTGGCTCGATTTAGAGTGTCTAGGTGTGATTATATTTACGAATTATTTATACGAAAGTGGTAGCTAGCTAGGTGGTCTACTAGTTCATGTAAAAATATCGTATGTTCGTTAAGTCCATTTTTAAGATATAGGGTCGTTTGTGAGGCAATCATGGGACGTGTAATATGAGTAATAGACTTACAAATAATTCTAAGTGTTTAATAGTTTAACGATTTGGAACATGGTTTAGAATGGATTCATATGATGCATGAAACAAAAAAATAAAGGTGAACGAGGTGTGCATGGTGACTCCTAGGCCTTCCAAGATAGAGGCTCACCACTTTTTGTGTACTATATGATTATGCGTACGTAAATAAATATGTGAAACTATATACGTTCGAGTAGTAAACAAAACGATGCATGGTTGATAAAATATATTACATATGAATTGAATTGGTATTGAAGAGTGGCTTGAGATGAATTACAACACTTCTAAGAGTGGTAGAGGCTGAGTGAGACGAATGGAACTCAAAGATTAACCCGCGTTCGATATAACCCAAGTATACGTTTTATTTATGTAACCCGTTTTCCTCACCTAGCTTCCAAACAAAAGAATGAAATATTTCTGGTCTTTCAGAGATTGTTTTGAGAGTGTAAGAGAGTTATTATGAGTGTATTTAATGAGTGAAGAAAGGTGGTGAAGCTAGGATAGATATATGAGTTGTTTTGAGTACACGTTAGCTCGAATAATTCGAGAGACAAACTCTACTAGTTACTACAGTATAATGGCAGGGAATGAAGGGTTTCTAAGCTAGATATCTGACATGTAATGACTTTGAGAATGCATGAGAGTGAGTAGGAAAGTTGGATTTTGTTTGTGTAAACCTATATATGTCGACTAACATTTTATTAGGTGCATAATTCGATTTAACGTGTGAGTCTTGATCATTTATTGTTAAAACTGATCCAACAACATGCCAATAAGCTAGAAATATTATTAGGATTGCATAGAAACAAGTTCGATTCGAAATGGTTAAGTTTTGGATTTTTGGTGTTTATCGAGTTGGGTGGAATTTGGCCAAACGCTTTTCCTTTCAAAAACACATCAAAGCTCGACATTAACTTCTGAGATTCGTCATACATATAGTTGGGTAGGAGGGGAATGAGATGATATAAAAATATTACTATGCCGCGTTTAAAAATGGAGCAAACGAGAGGTGTTTTGGAGAGGTTTTCTAGTCGACATTCACATAAAATCATAAAAATGAAATTGGGCTTAGAGTTGGACTGATGAACAGTAAACGTTGGATTTAGTTGGGTTAATGAATTTTTTGGCCCGATTAGGTTTAATTAAGAATAATTAACTTTCGTAATTATCGTTGAACTCGTTCCGTCATTTGGTGAATTATGGGATGACGTGATTTCGTTAATATAGTATAATAAAAAATATTCAAATTTTCTCGCAAAAATGGTGATTAGACATAATGACGGAGATTAATATATAATTAACCGTTGTTAATTATAGGAAATTTTGCAGTTTGCTACAGTACTCACTTGTCATTCTGAATTCGAGTTTAAAGTGATTTACTAGGGTAAGGGTTTATGGAAAAAGAATTGTCTAGAAATTTCCATTCAAAAATTTCGGAAACGAATTCTCGTTAGATTTATCCGTACTAGATGAAATAAATTTAAATGTTGCAACTAATGAATCCAAGGGCTGTGAATAGTGAAAATAACGGTCAGGAATAGTGGAAATTTAACGGCTAGTGAACAGTGTACTAACGGTCGGGAATAGTAAATTCCAACGGCCGTGAATAGTACCCCAACGGCTAGATTTAGCCTATAAATACCCCATTTTAATTTCCATTCTTCCACCAACCATTTTCCTCTCATTCCACATCTCAAAAATGTCGCACCTCATCACCATGCTAGCGATTGTGTACATCGTTATTTCCGCCATCTACTTGGCTTATTTCCCCGACGAAGACTCCGAATTCTTGGCCGTATTGTTATTGTTCGTCGTACTCCTCACGGTCCTAGCCATTGCCATGGATAAGATGTGGGGGTAATAATCTCGATTTAGGGTTGTTTAAAATGATTCCTTGTTATGTTTCTATGTAATCCTCAATAAATGTGAAATAAAACTTATTCGTCTTTATGTTCATGAATTAGTCTCGCTATGGTTTTTAATATTTTGTTTGTATTTATGATACAAAATAATTAAGGTGATTCATCCTGTGGTGGCTCTCGCTATTGCTGGGTTGGTGGTGGTCTTTGTTGCTATGGCGGGTCAACCTATCAGTGATTCTATGCCTTTTATTGTAATCATTGTAACTTTAGTACTTCCAATGCTAATTATCTCGCTATGTATTAATTTCCGTGGTTTCTAATAAAATTCTCGCTATTTGTGTTTTCCATAAATCTTTGTGAATTCTTAAGTTCCTAATGTTTGTACCTTGGTCTGTTTCTTATTATAAAGTGATGGGTAATAGGTGTAGGTATTTATTATAGGTGGTCCAAAGGGATGTTTTACGAACAGTTTATTTTGTCTCAAAATTTTGCTTTTGAATGAAAATTGTTATTAAAGAATCTGAAAAGATAACTGTTCCATTTATGACATAATTCTTCCTAAATTAGACATAGTTGATCAGGCTATGTATAATTGAGGACCAAATGATGTGATGCTTGGTTCAGTCACAGTGGTATTTATATTTTTCAAAAAGTTTTAAATGGTGTTCAACGTGTTGTTTTTATAAAATGACAACATAATTATTTTTCCAAAAGAATTAGAAAATTTTTGTTCATACTTCGGTGATGAGTCAGGAATTTCTAGGGTGATACTAGGATATCTTTGAAATGAATCTTAGGGTTCATATGGGAATTCTTACTAGGTGGTAACAGTCTACTGTTCGGTCAAAACTGATGTTAACAAGATTTCTAAGGTGATATTAGTTGTATTGCTACATAACGACTATGAATAAGACAGATGGGATAGAAATTGAAATAGACGTAGATTATGATTATTACAGAAATATTACAAGATAGAGTTTTCATACAGTGGAAAGATAGCTGTTACACTTAGGTTACATCCATCGTACCTAAGATAAAATACAAAAGGAAATACAACTTAGAAAATTTGGAACTAATGTTTATTTATTTACAACAGGAATTTATTCATCTGCTTAAACATAGATATCATTCTTCGATGCTGTTGAGGTCTTTAAAGAGTTTCATCTTCTTGCACCGTCCTTGACCTTCCAGTTGAAGTTAAAGTTTGGGCATTGACTCTTGTAATGCCCTTTTCCACCACATCCGTGGCATACAACGGCTGATGACTATTTTCTTTTGTCCGGGGCCTTGCAGTTATTCGTCTTATGGTCTGTTTCCCAGCATCTCCCTCACTTAACAGTGCAAAGTCGGTGTGATGCATCTTGCATTCTAGACACAGAGGTTGATTTCCACGATAAATATTTTCGTTAGTAGGTGTGGCGATGCAGTTTCTATTAGCTTCCTGCATGAATTCTAGCTGGCGATGGTAGTTGATGCGGTCTTGTAGATGATCGCGATAGCAGATGTTGTTGTAGTACTCACAGTTATTGGGGAGTGTGGTTTTTCTCTCATCGAGTTTTCGCTTATGATTATTTTTATTAGGTGTAACACCTTGCTTAATTCCTTGGGTAAGGGTGATAGGAGGTTTAGTCACTTCTTCTGGACTTCTAAAGTGAGCTGGTCTATATTCCGTGAAACTTTCATGGTTATGTTTGCAAGACATAGTCGTCATCTTTTCTTCCCTTGCCATATCGTTGCTACTCGGGCGAGTTGCTATAGTCACTTCGAGTACCACTGCAACGATGTTGCTTACCAACTTTTGGATAGTTTCAGGAGTCATGGTTGTTGTAGGTGTTGGTGAGGTATACGTATTGTTCATGTTGACCATCTTCTATAATTATCACAAGAAACATGGATTTAGAATTCACATAATGTTAGAATAATTCAAATAATAACGTATTTGTATATCAGTGCTAACAATGTGGTCATAATGCGAAATCAAAACCAAACTGAGAATCATAAAATTACGATATGTCTGGGTAATATCGTAGATAAATGATCAATTCTTGGTATGGGATTGCTAAGGAACAAACGATTCATTTACAAAAGATGAAGTTTAGCAACTTTCTCTTCATTCATCAAGTTTTCTTCCGAAAATTTGTCCTAGGAATTCTATGGTTATAGACTAGTTACGGCAGGTATAAGGAATCATAATAATCCTAGGTAATTTCATGGTAAGTCTGGATATAATTACTGTAAATAACATAGTATTAACAACTTGATTGATTATTTTTGCAAAAACAAACGATACAAGGTCTTTTAATAATGCTCCATTGATTTGTGTGGAGTCATTTGTCTACCAAAGAGAGTAACAAATGGTGAGATTTTGTATATGGGTATGAGGAGTCATTACATGCATGCATAGCATTATGATAGAAAAGATTTATTCACAAAAGAGAGATATAACAGAAAGAGATTATTATTGATTAAAGGTTGGTTACAAGTTCTGAGAGTTTCAGAATTATTGGAAAATACATGAAACACTAACCAAAAACTATTTGGTTTAGTGGGTACAACAACGATACATGTGAACTTTAAGATCAGTTACGTCCTTGACGTAGACGCTTAATCTCTGCCTCAAGTTTCAGTTGTGCAGCTTTCATTTCTGAGAAGCGTTCCTAGCACATGTTTATCTGATTTGCCAACATGGTTTCTAAGGCGGAAATTTTCTAATCTTGGTTTCTTGCCGTATCCCTGGCCATCCATAAGGTTCTTTCAATGTCTCCAACTCTACCATGTGTATGACCGTGTTCTCTTCTCGAACAGCGGATTCTGGAGTCCAAGCTTTTAAGCTCCTGGTTGAAAGTATCCTTCATTTCATCAACCTTCATTCTTATGTCAAACACTTCTCGTCTCTCGGCATCGGCTCTCCTAAACAGAGTGTCAATGTTACGGTCGTACCATTCGAAACGTAATGGTTGTAACCCTTCCAGTTGTTCAGTGTGAGCGTCTAGTGTGCTGGCTTGTTGATAAAGATGAATCCATAGTCAATCACGAGTGTTTACATTGTAGTCAGGGGAATTAGGTGAAGATACATCGTCTGGGATGTCTGGCATTGAGGAATCTGGAGTGTCAGGTAATGGAGATTTTGGCTCAGCATCCTTCCAAGTCGTTTCTTGATGTGAACTCTGTCCAACCTCAAATGTTTCCTGACCACCAATTAACTCTTCATCTGAATAAGATTCGGTAGCTCTCCTGAGTCTCTGACGTGGAGGTGAGTAAGTAGGTGATGATGGAAGTGGTATCTGAGTAAGTTCCGTATTAGGCTGTGGTCTAGATATTAGTACGTAGGGATTTTCAGGATCCGGAGTGATTTGATAAGCAGGTGATGCACTAACATTACGGAGAATAATTTCGATAATCTCAGGAGTTTCGGGAGACATGGTACTGTAGTAACCGAAAATAGTAATTATAAGTAATTCGTACGTTAAAGATGTAACAGTACGGGTGAAATCATAAAGAGTATAAGAGTAATTATCAAGCATGTAAGGATTAGTATAAAATAATCTTAACAAGTAATGCATTGAGCACGGCAGTCTGTAGACACGGAGGGCGTAAAATAGTATGGTGTAAAATAATTCATTTTGAAAGTGTAGTTATAGTTCAATGTTTGAAAACATTTAGTTCTCTATAACTCTAGCTCTGATGCCAATCTGTAACACCCCCTAATTTATGAGATAACAGCGGAAGACTAATTAGAGTGTTACGGTGAGGATCAAAGACATAACTATAGAAAACGGCTCGAAAGAGACGTTTTAAAAGTTATTTGTCATTCAAATAATATTCTTATTCAAAAGTGAAATATCAATGGAATAAAATCCCATGAAAGGGTTTAATAATTTGAAAGAATGACATATTTGATTTTTACAACATGTAATTTATCAGAGTTTAGAATGCCCTCTCCGTGTCTTGTCCTGCTCCATTAATTACCTGAGATAACATGCTTAAAAGTGTCAACACAAAGGTTGGTGAGTTCATAGAGTTTAATGGAAAACCATTTATTTCAATGAATTCAGAGGTGAAGTGACATAATAACCGTAATAAATGCTATCAGTGATGAAACAAGTAATAAGTGATGTTGAGTATAACCATAAGTAAATCATATATGTATTCAGTTAAGTTCAAATATCGGATCATAATCCTAACATGAGGTGGAACCCATGATATTAAACCTGAGATCTATAATGTGGTGAGGTGAAATACTAATACAGCTGTATCTAGATATATGTGATGACACATAATCTCTTATGGATATTGCCCCAAGCCTCATGACACGCAAACGTTAACAATGAACCGTAAAACGGAGGTGATCAACATCAAATCAATGATGGAAAATAATGCCCTCGAGTAATAGGTGATTGCCATTCCTATTTTTCTCAAATATAATGCATCGCGACTAATACGACTAGCCACAAAGGCATTCCGTCAAGTAATTAGTGGGATAGGATGTCAATCCTTTAACAGGTTTCGAAGCTGTCCACTATATTCGCGTTCACAACAAGTGATTAATGGCTCATGATAAAGGGACTTTCTGGCAGTAGGGGTACTTAGGCAATATCAAGGTAATGATGTAACTTAAAGTACTTATGCTCATTCCTAGCAATTATTCCCATTGAAGTTTTGAAATGATATATAACAATGATCTGTACATTCACGATATTACTTGAATGTGTATCTTAAAAACCAATATCATGCTACAACTAGCATATAATTCTCCCAAGGAGTAATTCAAAACATATAATCAGTAGTTATATTTCCAAGTAAATCCTGATAGTTTTCAATGTACTTATACAAATAAAAGTATGTAATTTAGCATGTATCTCCCCAAAGAGTATTTATAATACAAATATAAAAATGGGGCTATGACTCACCAAAAGCGTATCTGACAAGATGGAATTACGAAATCGAGAAAGATTATGGGAATGATTACGGAAACGTCTTCAACACGTGACCTGAATATAAAGGAAGCCTAAGAATCTGACCAAATACGAACGGTGGAATTTATATCGAGAACGAATAACGATTTGATCGTTAGAGTGAGAATGTGATATGCTTAAAATGCCTAAAGTTTAAAAATAATATTACATATAATATTATCTTGTTTTTATGTCAAATATTCCAAAATATCATTTCCTCAAAACGTATAATTAAATCGTTTAAAATCTCGTTATACATATAATTAATGTAAAGTTAAATTATAAATAAATGATATACACAAAAATGCAAGTGACGTGAAGGGAAATCGTAAAATGAAAAATAGAAATAAGAATTTTAAATATAATATGTTGGTCCTTGTCCTTTTCCAATTTTTACACTTTTTACCCTAACGGCGTTAGCGTTGCACCGTTAGTCCTTTATTAAATATAATTTACATTTATAGTCCACTACTTGTCCAATATAGCATTCTGAGTTTGGAATATGGTAATATATCAATTTATACCCTAAGGATTTTGTTTTTACGTTTTCAGTCCATGTTTTAGTCGGTTGACAGTTTTAGTCCCTCTAAGTGAATTTGAATTACATTTTTAGTCCAAATGTGCGAAATGGACCCTTACTATTTAGTATATATATTATACCTTGGCGTGATATACGTTTTGAGTCTTTGTTTTCTTACCACACCACACGTGTAGCAAACTGCAAAATTTCCTATAATTAACAACGGTTAATTATATATTAATCTCCGTCATTATTTCTAATCACCATTTTTGCAGGGAAATTTGAAAATTTCTTATTATACTATTTTAACAAAATCACGTCATCCCATAATTCACCAAATGACGGAATGAGTTCAACGATAATTACGAAAGTTAATTATTCTTAATTAAACCTAATCGGGCCAGAAAATTCATTAACCCAACTAAATCCAACGTTTACTGTACATCAGTTCAACTCTAAGCCCAATTTCATTTTTATGATTTTATGTGAATGTCGACTAGAAAACCTCTCCAAAACACCTCTCGTTTGCTCCATTTCTAAAAGCGACATAGTAATATTTTTATATCATCTCATTCCCCTCCTACCCAACTATATGTTTGACGAATCACAAAAGTTAATGTCGAGCTTTGATGTGTTTTTGAAAGGAAAAGCGTTTGGCCAAATTCCACCCAACTCGATAAATACCAAAAATCCAAAACTTAACCATTTTGACTCGAACTTGTTTCTATGCAATCCTAATAATATTTCTTGCTTATTGGCATGTTGTTGGATCAGTTTTAACAACAAAAGATCAAGACTCACACGTTAAATCGAATTGTGCACCTAATAAAATGTTAGTCGACATATATAGGTTTACACAAACAAAATCCAACTTTCCTACTCACTCTCATGCATTCTCAAAGTCATTACATGTCAGATATCTAGCTTAGAAACCCTTCATTCCCTGCCATTATACTGTAGTAACTAGTAGAGTTTGTCTCTCGAATTATTGGAGCTAACGTGTACTCAAAACAACTCATATATCTATCCTAGCTTCACCACCTTTCTTCACTCATTAAATACACTCATAATAACTCTCTTACACTCTCAAAACAATCTCTGAAAGACAAGAAATATTTCATTCTTTCGTTTGGAAGCTAGGCGAGGAAAACAGGTTACATAAATAAAACATATACTTGGGTTATATCGAACGCGGGTTAATCTTTGAGTTCCATTCGTCTCACTCAGTCTCTACCACTCTTAGAAGTGTTGTAAGTCGTCTCAAACCACTCTTCAATACCATTTCAATTCGTAGGTAATATATTTTATCAACCATGCATCGTTTTGTTTACTACTCGAACGTATATAGTTTCACATATTTATTTACGTACGCATAATCATATAGTACACAAAAAGTGGCGAGCCTCTATCTTAGAAGGCCTAGGAGTCACCATGCACACCTCGTTCACCTTTATTTTTATGTTTCATGCATCATATGAATCCATTCTAAACCATGTTCCAAATCGTTAAACTATTAAACACTTAGAATTATTTGTAAGTCTATTACTCATATTACACGTCCCATGATTGCCTCACAAACGACCCTATATCTTAAAAATGGACTTAACGAACATACGATATTTTTACATGAACTAGTAGACCACCTAGCTAGCTACCACTTTCGTATAAATAATTCATAAATATAATCACACCTAGACACTCTAAATCGAGCCAAGTTAATCGCTAAAAACTATATCTAAAACAGTTAACAAAAACACGAAGTGGGCTGTTAGCCCATTAAGCAATTTTTAAGCACTTGAGATAAGCTAGCTTATCTAGGTCTTTTGATATGAAAATAGAACATGAAAAATGAGATTTTTGATGAGCTCAACTCGTTTCAAGATGTACGGTTTTTAAAACGTTATTGGGCCTTAAAAGCCCATTAGATGAAAAATTAGCTATTGGCCATATAAGCTGTTAAAATAAGCTTTATTAAACTTAAATAAACTTCAGGAAAACTCGCCAACTTTTTCCCACACCATTTTGCAAATTTGGACTAAAAATGTAATTCAAATTCACTTAGAGGTGTGGTAAGAAAACAAAGACGCAAAACGTATCTCACGCCAAGGTATAACATATATACTAAATAGTAAGGGAACAGTCCCAAAAATACTGACGCAAACTCAAACCAACAAGGAAAAATCTAAATATAATGACAAGTAAATATGTTCTCACAACTGGGTCAATTGGTAAGTTTCGGTATTTACCCCTTAATCCCAAGTATTCTGTATAAAACTTAGTGTTTTATAAATAAGGAATTAGTATGAATTTATAATCCAAACTATTCATCCTTACAAATAAATTAATCCATTTATACCATATTCTCAAGTCATCGTGACTTATATAAATCAATTTCCAAATTCAAGTTAATAACCTTAAAGTGTAATTATTAATTATTGTCCATTGAACGCTGTTTTCATATTGTAAGTCACGTTACGAATCTTAATATATTAAATTCGTTCGAGTCTAATATACCATATTCGTATCGTGTCCAATAATCCAAGAATGTCAAATGTCCAATATATATCGTTACAGTCCGATATTTATCAAATAATCCAAGTATTTGATCCATTAAGTATCCGTATTGTCCAATATCAATTATCAATCCCAATATATATCCGAAACTTACCCAAGTATACCTCGTCAAAATCAAACAAACATGTTAGTCACATATATTTTGACACCACCAATTATAACCAAACACACTTCTTACTAAACAATCACCCCTTTATATAGGGGTTATGGGCTACGGCCCAAATTAATACGAACCAACCGCACTCCATGTCATGGGCTGTTAAGCCCAATACCAATCCAGCCCAACACAACTCAGTTAACACAAACACAAACATTATCGCAAACACACCCTAGCTAAGCTGCTAACCAAAACGCACCCATTGACTAGAAATGCAAACCAAAACGCACCATAAGTGAGTTTCTGACGAACCAAACTAACAAAGCTTACACCCTCTTGGGTGATTTTCCTAGACCAAGACACAGAATAAACGCACCCTCTTGGGTGTACTAGTTAGCCGTGAACAAACAATCTAACGCACCCTAACTTGGCTGTTAACCTACGCCACTCACAAACGCAACACCCCTTTGCGTTTACACATTTTGACACAAAACAATCACACCCTTTTGTAAACTTACAAACAAGCATACCACCCTTGTAGTTGTGTCGTCGAACTGAGGCCACCAAGGGCCAAGTAGACTCGTAAAATCTGAAACACCCACAACCAAACAAGCTAAATAAGCAAATCCAAAACGGAACCCCTACGGGTTGTACACGTGACCCGAAAACAATACAAAATCAAACAACAATAACAACAGGAATATCAGTAACCTCAACGACAAACAAACACTCGTTAATCATTTCCTACCACACAAATTTTATTTACAATTTTTAATCCAACCGTTTTTAATCTATTTTCAATCCACGAAAGCATTACAACAACAAGTTTTATTAAATCGGTTAATAACTAAATGAAACAAAGAAAACTGATTTCATTATACCACACGGACGAATGAGAGAGGAAGGGGGACGGTGGTGGCGAGGATGACGGCAGCCGTGGTGGTGAGTGATGGCGGCTACGAACTGACCAAACAAAACCCAAAGTCAACTCCCCTTCGTGACTCCGTAAACAACCGAACGTACCCTCTTGATCTCTTCTTCAAACGGCAGTGGCTGGTGGCGTTTGACGGTGGTGGTCGGCCGGAGGTCAGCCGAAAATAGTGACGGCGCCGAAAAGTGGGTGTAGGTGCTAGGGTTTGGAGTGTGTGTTGATTACACAAATGAAAACCTAGGTTACTGTAGTAACCTGTAATTTCCCATGTCATTTATTAACAATAATCACGAATAAACTCAATGAGAGAGTTTCATTAAACCCCTTTTTACGGGCTATTTTTTATTTTATTTTTATTTTTTACAATTCATCTACAAATGTATACGAAGCAATTAATAATGTGACGTGACTCACATTTATTTACAAATGACTCACCGATATACCAACGCTATATTTGTTTTTGGGCTAATCAAACCCGACGAATCAGTTGGGCCATAACTCAAACGCACACATTTTATCTTGGGCTCGATCTAACCCAACACACCCTTAATATATTAATGGGCTTTTCTAATTATTTCGACTACAAACTCACTTCAACATGGGCTACCACTATACGAATTCACTAGCCCAACATGTGTATAATTATTTTGCGTAGCCTATTAATAAACGAACAAACACACCTCTCGTGATTTACATTCAAACACACCATAATTTATACGTAACACAATACATTTTGAAACTAAATTCTAACTCATAACCCTTTTCCATTTCATTCTCATCCATCGATTAATAATCAAACACACCCTATTAACTAGTAACATGCACAATATATCCTTTTAACTTAAACTACAAAATTTACACCAACACACCCATACTATCCCCCCTCCCCCTTTTTCTTAACCTTCCATTGAGTTACTTCTAATCACATCTTATGGTACCATCTAGTCATTCATTGTCTCCTCCTTTGTGTCTATAACCATTGGTTAAACACAAGATCCACACAATGTAAACTACCATAAAAATCAACACCACACTTCCTTCATTTTTCCATACGTCGACTGCCTAAGCACCATGCACACATACACATAATTCTTTTATCTTTGGAAGACTTACAAATCCCATCACAAGGTTCTAATCACATCAAATATGTACCTTTTTGTTCCCCTATAATCCCCTTGGTCCAATGTACAAACACAATACCTTTCATATTGTCAACCATCATAGATTTCATCACATTGATTCCTTCTTTTCCCATGCAACACAACCGATCATAGGGAGGATCTTAGGAAGCTAAAAGCCAACTTATGTATCTCTTATATCGACCTCTACTTAAAGAACATAAAACTTAAACCTTTCTCACTACTAAAAGTCAAACACAAACACGTAAACAACCTCTCTTGCTCACTCTCACGGCTGTGTCGGAAAAGAAGAAAGAAGAAAGGAGCATTGGTCATACTACAAGTCTCATAAGAATTCACTAGGGTTTGGTTCGAGTACGGGTTTGATTTGGAAGAAGAAAAACTATGGTTTGAAGGTTGTCGATCACGTTTTAGCCTCCCCCTTTCGTGCCTCTATTCCATTCGATATTTGGTCAATCACATTTTCTCTTCACCACCTTTTTGGAGCTTTGGTCTATCACGTTCGATTCTCTTCACCACCTTTTTGGTGTTGTAATTATTCAATCCTATTTCAATTCTAGCTCAACATCATTTTCGTTATTTGGTTTCCTTTGAAAACTCACATGTGGTACGAGTTATTATAACTCTTTTTTGTTTCACAAAATAAGTCACATACACTATTAAACTCGAACCATGCATGCATGAGATATATTAACAAAAAGTAGAAACAAGCATAACAAATTACTGGAACTTGGAAGTATATGAATTCGAAACCCAAATATGTGTTTTTCATGCATGTTCAACTGTGTCAAATGGAAAAATATATAACCCAGTCGAGACCCATTTTATATATGAACGAGTTGCAAACATAACACCATCGAGCCTTTGGCTTAATGGTTGTGTCTTTGGTACATAAGTCAACAAACCCAGGTTCGAACAAGGCAAGGTTGCTTGGAATCTCTACATTATATATAACAGGATGCGTTATACGTAGATAATGCTACATAATGCCACCTCAATGCCATGTAATTGTGATTTAATGCCATGTAATCACATTATATCCACCTAAGCATCAATATCTTTGAATAAAATCGAGATTAATTAAAAAGGCGTTACACGTAGATAATGCTACATAATGCCACCTCAATTCCAGGTAATTGTGATTTAATGCCATGTAATCACATTATGTCCACCTAAGCATCAATATCTTTGAATAAAATCAAGATTAATTAAAAAACGAGAGTGGAGAGGATCGAACTCAGGTTGTTTGTAACAACCACAAACGTATCCACCACTTGAGCAACACAACATTTGTGGTATAGTTTGTAAGTCAAAAATGATAAACATGTCCAACGCCTGATGCACTAAATAAAGGGATTTCAAAACTAAAAAAGTTTTTAGGATAACATTAACCCTCTCACCATAATGAATCTATAAACCTGCCGTCACTTTCTATGAATCAAGATCAAGTCATTTTTTTTTCTCAGCCCTAGGTACGTCTCTCTTTTCCTAAAAACCCTAATGATGGGTAGAAATCACAGGTAAAATATGACCATTTATTTGATTCCTGATTTCCACCAGGTCATTAATTGTCTATTGTTGTTTGCAATTTATAGTGATTTCTATTCGGAACCACGATCCGTAAACCAAGTTTCATTCGGAAGCAGGTTTGGATTAGTTTTGATTAAAGGTAATAATTTTGTTTTTATTTTTGGCTTTTTGATATTTCAATTTTGATTATTTGTTACTAATTGCTGTAACATTTGTTGCTTATGAATATACATCGGATTGGGTGGAGTCTCTTTTAACTTGATTAATGGATGATACACCAGGAGAGGCAAGAAAGAAGTGGTTTCAAGGAACAACAGACGCCGTTCGGCAATTTATATGGTTATTTGAGGTAATCACTCACCACATGTTTCTTGAAAGTTTTACATATTTATTTTTATCATAATGTTTTTAGCCAATCAGTTCTATATATGAGTTACTGTAGCATTCTAAGAACAAAAATGTTGAGAACGTAGTAATACTATTGGGCGACCATTTATACTGAATGGACTATATGGACTTTGTTCATAAACATGTTGACACAAATGCTGATATAACAGTTTCTTGCATACCGATGGACGATAGGTACATTTTCCGTACACTGCTAAAGTGGATTTGTAGTCATGTTTTTCACTAATTCAATAATTCAAACCACAAAATGTCACTATTAATAAATCAACTCCTGGCACCGTAAATCTTTGAGTATGTTAGTAATTGATTTTAGTAATTGGCGATGTGCATCATAATTAGGTTACGAGTAGAGCGATATATGTTTCCGAAGCGGTGCCAGGAGTTGATTTTAGAAATGCAAGTTTAGTAAACTCGATCGTTATTTTAAGTATTGTAATTAGGTTACGAGTAGAGCGATATAGTTAGTCGTAAACGTGTTTAAGTGATGCCAGGAAATTATATCAGAAACGGACGGCGAGGTTTATTTTGTTTGTAGAGGCGTCATTGTGTTGGATGATATGTTCAGAGGCAATGGGAAATGATATAGAGGTCACGATATACGTAGTTTTAGCGAAACTTAGTTTTTATCAGTTGTTATAGCCAAACATGACATAGAAGTAGCATGAGGCAGATATAGAACTCAATGCCTAGCAACCTAACCCTGGTTCATTTAGGACAAAATGAGAGTAGGTATGTAAAATCTTCTATAACATTTGTTTGTTCGTTGTATACTTATATCTGTTATTCATGTTAAATGATGTTAACTGTTGTGTAGATCTTTTAATTGTGTGGAAATGTATGTTGTATCTGTTATTTTGGTATAAGTATAGGTAGTAATGATATTTTGTTGAAAGTTGGATGGTTGACCTAAAAAGTCAAACCGTAAGTAAGAGATGTATGAGAGCCTTAGGTTGCAGTTGTTGTCGTGTCAGCTTATGTTGAAATCGGATTAATGATTATCTTGAGTTGTTTAAGTATGTTATGATGATAGCTACAGGATGAGTGAAGTTTAACATAAAGGGGGAGTAGTTGGGTGGGTTGGTTTTATTCGCGTATCGGCGTATGTGATACGTGACATTGAGCATAGTTTTTCTTCTTAGCATTTGGATTGATATAGGCTGTCGCAAAATTGTTCAGCAATGCCAGGAAATGATGTCAGAGAAATTGATGTAGACTAAATAACGAGATAACACAAATCAAGCCTGTTGATTCACACGAATACCAGGATCGATTCTTCCAACAATCGTTGATTCAATTAAATACCGACTATTAGGATTCTTAGCAAGAAAACTGCCAAAAATAGACTTTTCGTATTTTCATGAGCTGATTAGCCACAAAGGCAATACACTTATTAAATAGAGAAACAAAGTCGAAATGGGCCCTAAAGAACAAACGGGCCGAAAGCTATTACAAAAACAAAAGTCTAAAAAAACCCGAAAAAACATAAAAATGCAAATAACTCATAAAATATAGTGTTTCGGGCCTCAAAAGTTCCGTAAACCGACAAAGTCGTTTACCATAGCGTGCTCCTCGTTCCAAGCTTCGAATCGACTGGTCATAGGCCTGAAACGGAGCCCCGTAGCCCAAGTTATGCCCATTTTAGTGAAGCCCCTTTAGTCACGCGATCTTGGGCCTCCAGAAACATGATGGCCCGTTCCTCAACACTTGGGCCCGCATCAGAAATGCTCTCAGAAACGGACATTTTGTTAACTTTAAAGGTCCATCTGCGAGGTTATATTTTTAAATGTGAATCGTGTCATTGAGCAACACGTTACTTCTTAGCGTTTGGAGGGATATAGGTTGTCTTAAATCTGTTTCAGCAATGTTAGGAAATGATCCAGAAACAGACTTTTATTAATGTTTGAAGGTCCACCTGTGAGGTTTAGTTCTGCAATGGGCAATGATTTGGAGTCCTCCCTTTATTGAAGGTTTAAAAAATAGAGGTTCAGTACATTAGTTTTATAGCCAAAAATTACACTATGAAGCATCACGAAGCTATACTCGTGTATGCTGATATAGAACTTAATAGTAGCAACCTAACCCTGTTCTATACATAAATGCAGATTGTACATCTATTTTGTAGGAAAAAGGAGAAGTTGGAATGTAAAATGTTCTAATACAGCTTTTTGTTTGTTGTTGTAGTTATCTTATAGTGATCGTTGTTGATAAAATCAGGTTCACATGTGGACTTAACATAATTTTAATTAATCCGAATTTTAATTGCCTAAAATCATGCTTATGTGGACTAAATGTGATGATGTGAATCTGTATTTATAAGGGGATTTGGTACTAATGATAATTTTGATAGTGTATCTTCCTTATAATTCACTGTGTAATAATGCTTTCAATATTGATGAATTCGCTAAAAAAAATTGTATTTTGCTAGTTTGTTGCAGCTTAGGACTACTCTCGAGGACACTTTCGGTCTAAGGTGGAACAAGGAAACACATATATCTCATTAAGGAATCAAAGTCTGAGAATTCATAAACACAAGCAAACCCTAAATCAACAATCGAAAAACCAAAATTCTGAATTCATCCACATTATTCTCAATGGCATCAACAAAACCTAATCTATTAATATTAGGTTAGTTCAATTATAAGCCTTATTATTGATCTATCAATTTTTGTACTTGATTAAGGGGTTATTGTTTTAAGGATCTGCTGGATTTCAAAGGTATGGTTAACTTTGATTTCAAAGGAATAGAGATAAACTGAACCACGAAGATATTCGCTAACTGTTATCTTATAGATAGTTTTTCCATTTATATTTTTAGCTTACATAGAACTATTTCTAGATGTTAAAAATTGATCACTGCAAGCTCCAGAATGTTCATGATGTTAACACCACTTGAAGTTAGTTACGGCAGAGGTTTAGTTTACAGCTCTGTCAATGAGACGGTACAGTACTGTTGGACAATAGAATCAATATGGTTCATTGTATGAGTATCGACGAATTAGGTAAGATGTTGATGGGTAAAAGTGTGTTGTTCATGTGTATCCATAATCAGCATACATGTTTTGAGCTTTATACATGCCTGTTTGATTTAATTTTGTTATCAATGCATTATCTTACTTTGTTAATGATTTAAACTTGACCATCTAAAAATGATAATGTTTATGCAGGGTGCAAGGACAAAATGATGCACGCCTTTTCCGAGATCTTCGTTTGCTAGCATACTTCAGAAAATGTTTTCCAACTGACAAGAGTTTAACCACACTCGAGGAGCTTGATCATGGATTAGTTGTACACCCTCCTTACGAAATTCCTATGTCCAGAGTTACAATCGAGCAGCTTCATCCCGAGTTTTCCTATTATTTAGATTTTTTTAAAAACATATATCATCTAATCATCTTTCAACTCGCCCGCTTACTTATAGTGCTTAATAACAAGGATTATTAGGGTGTGATAATAGTCTAGAGCATCCAAGTGTTACTTCATCGCGGAGTTCTATAATGGTCAAAATGGTCAATTTTTATGCGGGTCCAAATGGGTTGGACTGAAACTGAAACACTTATTATCAACTTTTGTTAGTTTTAAAAATAATCTATTTATGATTACAGCAATATATGTTAGCATAAACATAATCCTAACTTTTTAATACCATCAATTTGTTCACCCCATTAATAGGTGTAAAGATCATTATCTGTAGGGATTTATTTAAACACATGCCATACATATGATTGATTAAATAACTAAGAACTCTGTAAATCTATAAATTATCGCAATGATTGCATACATCAATTCCAAAGGCCATAACGACACTTTTTACTTTTTACCAGATGGGTTCATAGAAAGAACCAAAGATCGTGGGCTCGTGGTTCCCATATGGGCACCATAAGCCCAAATCTTGAGCCATGGATCTACTGGTGGGTTCTTGACTCACTGTGGCTGGAACTCAGTTCTTGAAACTGTAGTCCAAAGGGTACCGATGATTTTTTGGCCACTTTATGTCGAACAAAAGATGAACGCATTAATGTTGACTGAAAGTTTGGAGGTTTCTTTGAGGGCTAAGTTGAATGAAAATGGCATTGTGGATCGTCTAGAGTTTTCCTGGGTTGTTAAAGGATTATTGGAGGGAGAAGAAGGAAAATGGACGCAAATTCAGATACATGAGCTTAAAGAAGCAGCTGCAAATGTACTTTGCAAAGATGGGCTACAAATTCTGAAGAGCTGTAAAGATGGGGGTTTAGCAAAATTGTGGGATTGGCGATTAGTTTGTCAAGTTCTGAAGAGCTACCCTGCTGCATTGGCCTTGGTACAATCAATCATTTTATTTACATGATTTGAATACAATAATATGCTTAAGTTTATCTCACATTCAAGTTATTGATGGAACACGAATTTTAAAGGGTGAAGACACTTCAAAAGATGTCCTCTATTTGATCACACCAATTCCGGAACATAGAGTGAAGAAAGTTTGATCTCTTACTGAATGATTTGATCAAATTTCCTGATTGTTTATGACAGGTAGAAAACTATTAAAGAATGCACTCAATTCCAATGGCCATAACGACACTTTTGACTTTTTACCAGATGGGTTCATAGAAAGAACCAAAGACCGTGGGCACGAAATGATTAGTTGGAGCCACTTTAATAATTCTATATAATTTTCAAAATAATAAAACTGCCCTTTTTTTATACGTATGGAACATTCCTATATTAAAAGTCGTTATGTGATGGATTGGAGCGAACATGTTTACCTTTAATTTTTGCGGCTTGAGTTTAGGACCCCAATATATCTAACAGTAATCTGGAACTATTTACAGCCAGAATCCTCTGCTGATCTTAGTCGTGGTTGAATTATATAAGAAGACTACCGACATGGACTTAATCAACGAAAGCGCTCCCAGATTTAATCAAAGAACATGCGTTTTGGAGTTTAGGTAGCTTCAAATTGCTATTGTGGATAACACATAACTACTTCTGGTTTAAATAAGCAGAAAAAATAAGCAGTGCCAAACACTCCCTAAGGAGCGTAGAAGTATGCATATGGGTTTGCTAAAGTCTAATTTTTTTTTAATATAATTTACTAATAAAATTCTAAAAATTTCAATACATATTTGCTAAAAGGATAACTCTTTGTTGTTTTTATTGAACTATAGAATATGGTGAGACCTTATGCAATCAAGGGACGTAAAAGAAAGAAGAATAAGACCAAACGATATGATGAAGAAGAAGATGAGGAAGAAAATGTAGGGTTTGTTGAAGAAGAAGATCATCAAGAAGAAAATGTGGAGAATGATGGGGCCCACAAGAAGTTAAAGGGTAGAGCCACATAATCTGATGAGGCAATAGCTGAAGCGGCTGCGCAAGAACTTGCTTGGACTCCGGTGAATTTAAATGAGTAGCCACATGATAAGAATAAATTTGGTGTTATTTGGAAGTTGCTAAAGTTGGGAAGGTTAGTTTTGTCGTTTTGTTTGAAATGTTGGTGATATTGTTGGAATTTGACACTCATGACAATCATATAATTCCATAACACAAAGTACATAATAGCGGAAGCATGTAAACAATTAGTATAACACATAATAATTAACTTAAACATAAATAGAAAACGTACTCGATGCACTTCAATAAATATTGAATATGATTTAATCTAGATCAATGATAAACCCCTTACCGTTTTGTTTATCGATCTCTTGATAACAACAATAGTGTGTTGTTACCTCGTTCTTGTACACACAAATTAAACCGTATCAAGGTTATGCAAGTAAAACACAAGATTAATTTTTGATTAACAAAAATCAATCCTATAACCCTTGGAGAAGGGTATACGATCGGCTAGACCAAGAAAAAGGAGAAGAAAACTTTTAGGGTTTAATGTGTGTTCAAGAGTTATGAAAACCAAGACCCCTTGTGTTTGTATATATACTAGCTTAGAAACTTGGAGCAAAAGCAAAGGGTTGGGTCGAACCAACCCATGGCCGGTCGATCTTAGAAGCCCAAGGGGTTTCCTAAATCTTTTCCTTGTTTCCTAATTGTATACAAACACTTCTTTCCTTATTTGCGTCTAACGGTCGTTAGTCATTTAATGGAAAACACTAACAGTCGTTAAGTTCTTGTGTTAATAATAAATATATAAAATACATTTATTATTATTCCTTAAAACTCATTTGTAATGTGTGCAATCCCGAGGTCTCGGGTTCGATACTAGACATTTACATATTAATTGTTAACCACATTTCAACAACTCCCACTTGGTTAATTATTAATAGCAAAATGACATTGGTTGACGTCTTGCAACACTCCAATGCCCCTAGTCCGACTCGAGCTAGATTTCCTGGAAAATCTTTAATGATTCATCATTATTATTATCCTTTTGTTACTAATATTGTATTAATAAAGAAATGGATCTAAGTCACTCTTTATTAATGTTTCTGTTTCTCGTTGTTAATGATTTAACAAAATTACCAAAACATCTGAACGTATTCCAGATAGACTTTGGGCGTGGCCACGCAAACATTTTGTCAACCCTACGAGGGGCCCAGCAGTATTATACTTCAAACAAAATTTGAAGGAACAAATTCTTTCTTGACTACAAGAATAACCCATGGACTTTGCAACACTTCTGAAAACAATCCTTATAACTTCCAGTTACGGTAAGCGGTAGATTGCTTTACAAAAATGCACTACATCCATGACTCTTATCTGGTATCTCAAGTCTGAGGATAACTATTTCATGAATTACTTGATGACAAGATCCATAAGTAATCTCATGCTTAGTTGGGATAAGTCCTATATTCTACTCTTAGAATATCATGTGAATTTGGTATGACTACGCATCAATATACTTTCAAGTATATTCTCACCAACATTCACATTTGTCTTAATTTAATGATATTCCCATATCATTAACCGACAATGGACATATTTAGAATAATAAAATTATTCAAGGATATAAACATGCAAAAACAGGATATATGTATATTTCAACAAGACAATAAAACATAAACAATACTTTATTTCATAAAATCAATAATTGTCTATTACATCCTTTATCCAAATACTAATAAAAAATGGGCATGAAACTTTCAGCCTTACGAAGACCTATTCCTTCAGCTAACTTATAAAGCTTAGTGCCAGGAAGAGCTTTCGTCAATTGATCTGCCAAGTTATCATCTGTGTGAACTTTGAGTACTTCGATCTGCCCAATCTCTATTTGCTCTCGCACATAGTGATATTTGATCGGATAATGTCTGGTGCCCTTCATGATTCCAGGTTCATTGGCAAATGTAATTGCAGCTGAATTGTCACAATACATTTTTATAGGTTGTCGAATCGAAGGCATAACTCCAAGCCTTGATACAAACTTCCTAATCCAGACGGCTTCCATTGCAGCATCTGATGCAGCTATGTACTCACTTTCTGCTGCAGACATCGCTAATGTACTCTGCTTCTTGCTCCTCCAATCCACAGCTCCTCCATTAATGACAAAGACGTATCCAGTCTGAGACTTCATATCATCCTTATCACTTTTCCATGAAGCATCGCAGTAACCTGTAACATCAAGTTCTGCTTGTGGATCACCCCATAAACTAAGAACAAATCTTTAGTAGCCCTAAGGTACTTAAGAATATTCTTAACAGCAGTCCAGTGAGCTTCACCTGTATTCTGCTGATATCGACTGGTTAAGTTCTGAGCAAACACCACATCTGGCCTTGTGCTTTTAACCGCATACATAATAGATCCCACAGCCAAAGCATAAGGAACTTTTGCCATGCGTTTCACCTCTTCAGGTGTTGAAGCACAAACTTTCTTGCTCAAGCCATGTTGTTCTTGCATTGGCAAATATCCCTTCTTGGAATCTTGCATATTGAATCTCTTCAATATTTTATCGATGTAAGCACTTTGGCTTAATCCAATTAATCGCTGAGATCTATCTCTATATATCTTAATTCCCAGAATGAAAGCAGCTTCCCCTAAATCTTTCATAGAAAAACACTTTCCAAGATATGCCTTGACTTCAAGCAAACTTGGAATGTCTTTTCCCATGATCAATATGTCATCGACATATAATATAAGGAAAATTACTTCACTCCCACTAACTTTGTGGTATACACATGGCTCATCAAGATTTTGAGTAAAACCAAACTTTTTTATTTCACTATCAAACCTCTTGTTCCATTGTCGTGATGCTTGCTTCAATCCATAAATGGATCTTTGAAGTTTGCATACACGATTTGGAAACTTTGGATTCACAAACCCCTCAGGTTGCGCCATATAGATATCCTCATCTAGGCGACCATTTAAGAAGGCGGTTTTGACATCCATCTGCCAAATCTCATAGTCATAGTATGCAGCTATGGCTATGAGAATCCTAATAGCCCTAATGTCAGCTACAGGAGAAAAGGTCTCCTCATAGTCAACACCATATGTTTGAGTAAAGCCTTTAGCTACCAAACGGGCTTTATAGGTGTGTACATTGCCATCCATGTCAGTTTTCTTCTTGAAGAGCCACTTACTCCCAACTACCTTGGCATTAGGAGGAAGGTCTACTTCAATCCAGACTTCATTGTCTTTCATGGATTGCATTTCCCCATTCATAGCAACTAACCATTTTTCCTTTTTAGGACTATTAATGGCAGCTTTATAACTAGGCGGTTCATCAAGATCCCCTTGTATATATTCCTCACATTCTACGTTAAGACATAGACGTTCAGGAGCTTTTACAGTCCTTACGGATCTGCGAATGGGAACCACTTCAACTTCTGGTGGAGGACCCAGACTTTCTGGTTCTTCAGGAAGTTGGCTAGTGTTTTCAGAAGGTAATGCATCATCTTGATCTTCTTCCAGATCATATATCCTCCCACTTAATTCTTGAGATATGAGATCCTTTTCCAAGAAATCTCCATACCTAGCAACGAATACTTTGTTCTTAGGAGGATAATAAAAGTAGTAACCCATTGTTTCCTTTGGGTATCCTACGAAGATACATTTTACAGATCTTTGTTGGAGCTTGTCGCCCGAGTCACGTTTAACGTACGCCTCGCAACCCCAGACCTTAAGATAAGACAAGTTAGGAGCATTTCCAGTCCATAACTCATATGGTGTCTTATCAACCTTCTTTGTGGGAACCATATTAAGAATGCGAACAGCAGACTCCAAGGCATAATCCCAGAATGAGAAGCGAAGAGTTGTTAGATTAAACATAGATCATATCATGTCTTGAAATGTACGATTTCTTCTCTCAGATACACCGTTTTGTTGTGGTGTATACGGAGAAGTAAGGTGCTGGACAATTCCTTCCTTAGCTAGATAATCCACAAACTCTTGACTCAGGTATTCACCACCTCTATCGGATCGAAGAGCTTTAATCTTCTTTCCAAGTTGCAACTCTACTTCAGATTTAAACACTTTGAATGTTTCAAACACCTCATGTTTATGTTTAAGTAAATAAACATAACCATAACGGCTGAAATCATCCGTAAATGTTAAGAAGTAACTAGCACCTCTCCTTGACACATGTCTAAGTGGTCCACACACATCCGTATGAATAAGACCAAGTAGATCAGTAGCCCTTTCAATCCTATTATTAAAGGGTTTCTTTGTCATCTTCCCACTAATACAAGACTCGCATTTATCAAATGATTCATCATTGATCTTTTCTAAAAGCCCATCATGTTGCAGCTTTTTCATGCGATCCTTGCTTATGTGTGTAAGACGACAATGCCAAAGATAAGACGAATCCAGACTTTTCTTGATTCTCTTATTGTTGATGCTATACATCGAATTATTTTTAACACAAGCATTACCATTATCATTCATATCAAGTTCAAAAATACCATTCACAGCAATAGCATTAAAATAAAATACACCATTTAAAGAAACACAAATTCCATTGCTATTAATAGTATGTTCAAAACCAAGGTTCAACAAACATGAAAATGAAATAACACCTCTAACAATTGACGGTGCATAATGACAATTATTTAAAGATAGTACTAAGCCCGAAGGCAACACTAAATCAAATACGCCTATAGCTTCAACTGCTGCATGTGCTCCATTACCCACGTGCAAGAATTGTTGTCCATAGGCCAGCTTTCTATCAACTCTAAACCCCTGCATAGTATTGCAAATATGAATACCACATCCCGTATCATATACCCAGGAATTTAACTTACGAGTTAGAGTAAATAATTCGATTACAAAGAACGCACCTGAAGAGCTGGGATTACCAGCTTCACTCTTTTGCTTCTTCTGTCGCAAGTCATTGATGTAGAGTGGACAGTTCCTCTTCCAGTGCCCTACTTCATGACAGTGGTGACAAGCCTGATCCTTCTTTCCTGGAGGACTCACCTTGTTCTTCTTGGGCTGGTGTTAATTCACCTTAGGATTTGGTTGATAGACCATGACCTGCTTGCCTTTATCACCTTTACCCTTACCCTTGTTCACACGCGATTTTTTCTGGATCCTACCTCCTTGAATTGCCAACACTTGCGGAGTAGGAGCCTTGCCCTTGGGTGGTAAGTGTTTCTCATAGTCAACAAGCAATGCGAGTAACTCAGAAACTGTCTTCCCCGAGCAATGCATGTTGAAGTTCTGTACAAAACCAGCAAAATCCTTGTTAAGGGATCTGTTGATTAGGTTAACTTGAACATTCTCGGGATAACCAAATCCGACTCTATGAAGTTGATCAAAGAAATCTCTCATCTCATTCACATAGTCTTCAACTGGTTTACCATCACCATGTTTGCAGCTGTGTACTTTGTCAAGAGACTCATACATTTCAATTTCAGGAGTCTTTTCATAAGACTTCTTGAGCTGCTCGAGCATGTTGTATGGAAAATAATACTCAAACTTCTTTTGCATCATTGGATCCATACTTTGTAGCATTAAGCACCCAACCTCATTGTACTTAGCATACTCAGCTCTTCATGCTGCTTTGACCTCTTCAGAAGCGTCTGCAGCAGGCTCATTAGGGCAAGGAGTATTCAAGTAATTGAGCTTACCAGTCGCCCTCAAAACAATTCTGAGCGTTCTGTGCCAATCATTGAAATTTTTCCCAGTCAATTTGGCTCTTTCAAGATGACTCTTGAAAGCAGCGAACACGGAGTTATCGGGTTGAGCCATTCTACAGAAAATAGAAAAGTTCAAACATTAGTATTTTCGATAATACTTATTTTCAAGAAAATATAATACCCATGGATATATTCATATAACCAACTTAATTTCCTTGAAAATCTAGGATCCAACTTTACATAATTCCACTACATCAGTTGATCTGCTAGTAGTGGAAGTACAAAAGATGGTAATCTGTCGTACAATAATTGGCAAACAAGTTTTCCAATTCCTAGATAGTTTATGGGATTTACTACATATTGATTCATCAATATGTCACGTAAGCATGTTTTATCCCATCTCATGCCTTAAGCTCTAGGTCTCACGCATCAGCCTAATTAAGTTGTCTAACTTAGAAACTGCAAATTCATCCATGTGTGGTCTCACGCACACTCGGAAATTTACCTTGTCATTAATTTTGGTCCAGGTCTCACGCATACCCAAAATTAACTCCAAGTGTTCCTTATAGTTAGATGGCATGTAACTTAAATTTTAGGGTATTTAGTTTTTGATGTGACAAAAACATGTACAAAGATGCATGCACTCATCTTTGTATCATTAGTTTTCAAAACAATTTTTATTTACCAATTAGTTTAAGAGTAAACCAAAAAACTATTTACTTGAGGTATTGGGTTCACCAATTAAAGAAGTACCAACAATTATCGCCCACATATCCTACTACTTACATGTTATTCGGATATTTGCCACAAAAGTGGCGCGTGGAATTGAGGTAAATCACCCTTAAGATGATAGTGTACGTAAATAGTGATATAGGTAAGTCGCGGTTGACGCACAAGCGGGCCCGGAGAGCCGGTAGGAGTGAATCTCTTAAAAATCCCCTCTCCAGATAAACCCACCACACAGTTTGTCAACTTTGGTCCGCCTTTCACACACTATTGTACAAAAACATCAATCAAGCAAAAGTTTATGATCTTAGTCTTAAAAATTAAGTAACAAAGTTTAGATCTTGCTAGTCTCGCCTGGGAGCAAATTACCGTGCGAAGCGAACCACTGTCGGCACATAAGACACCGCAAGATCCTTACTTTATTACTTTATGTTTCACCATTATTAGTCCAATTTAATTTTCTTTGAAAATTACCCTTTTTATTGCTTACTTTAACATATCACATATAAAAAAAAAACAATAAACAAGTAATTAAAAGAAAACAAACAATCAACTAATAATAAAACAATTAATTGTAAGTGAAACATCTAGCCACATGCAATCTTTTTAAACAAATCCTATTAATAATCTATATGTGAATTATTATGTATAGAATCAATAAAACTCCCATTGGTTTTCGAGCTCATTGTGCCCAATGGACCACAGTCACCAACAATTGGCCGCGTAAGTTTTAATGATAATATACCACGTTGCACATAACCGATTCATTAATTTAATATATATTAGGTCTTCCCTAATTTTAGATTTATTTAAACATGTAGCAAACATCTAAACAATTTAATTCAAGTAATTAATCCGTGACTAATTATGCATGTATAGTCACGGATTCATGCATATCATATAGCAATTAGGTCACAAGATTCATAACACAACAATTGTTTAAAGACCTAGGGTTTCTAATTAATCACAATTAATTATGAAAAACACAAACCCTAATTAGGGTTTATGATCAAATCGACACCCCCCCCCTAAATTAGGGTTAGGGTTCGACTTCTATTAAAAAAAACAAATTTTTAATAATTAAAACCCTAGAAAACAAACAAGTATATTCTAAACAATTTAAAGATACGTTTTTTATTGTTTAAGTAATCAATTACATGTTATACATGGCTCGTGATGCCACTGTTGGAATTTGACACTCATGACAATCATATAATTCCATAACACAAAGTACATAATAGCGGAAGCATGTAAACAATTAGTATAACACATAATAATTAACTTAAACATAAATAGAAAACGTACCCGATGCACTTCAATAAATATTGAATATGATTTAATCTAGATCAATGATAAACCCCTTACCGTTTTGTTTATCGATCTCTTGATAACAACAATAGTGTGTTGTTACCTCGTTCTTGTACACACAAATTAAACCGTATCAAGGTTATGCAAGTAAAACACAAGATTAATTTTTGATTAACAAAAATCGATCCTATAACCCTTGGAGAAGGGTATACGATCGGCAAGACCAAGAAAAAGGAGAAGAAAACTTTTAGGGTTTAATGTGTGTTCAAGAGTTATGAAAACCAAGACCCCTTGTGTTTGTATATATACTAGCTTAGAAACTTGGAGCAAAAGCAAAGGGTTGGGTCGAACCAACCCATGGCCGGTCGATCTTAGAAGCCCAAGGGGTTTCCTAAATCTTTTCCTTGTTTCCTAATTGTATACAAACACTTCTTTCCTTATTTGCGTCTAACGGTCGTTAGTCATTTAACGGAAAACACTAACGATCGTTAAGTTCTTGTGTTAATAATAAATATATAAAATACATTTATTATTATTCCTTAATACTCATTTGTAATGTGTGCAATCCCGAGGTCTCGGGTTCGATACTAGACATTTACATATTAATTGTTAACCACATTTCAACATGTTGGTGATATTTTACGATATGGTTGCGTTTTGAAAGTGATGTGAATTTATGATTATCGTCTTTAAGTAGTAGATAATCAGTTCATAGTGTATGTGTATTAGTTTAGAGTGAGACTGATTGTTTTAAGGTCGTTGGGATTGTTTTTTAACTGCTTGCCTGCTAATTGTCTGTGGGTACAGCTGATAAGTAGTTTTGAGGGTGTTTGGGATCGCTTAATCTGACTAATTATCAAATTATTTGCTAATGTAATAAGTTGTTTTGAGTATAAGTAGTTTGGAGCTGCTTTATCCAACTAATTCTTGTGAAGGAATAAGCAAATAAGCAGTCTGATTAGTAATCCCAGATAGGGGTCAAGTAACCAGGTAGTTTTATATTTTTGTGCAGGTTTTGCAATGCTCGATGGTCAAAATAAAGATAACGTATCAACATGCTCTTTTACTGTAAGGTGGTCACACAAAGTCAGCATCAAAGCAGGCTTCCTGCTGCAACCATCAAAGATTATACTTAATGAGTTAGATAACATTTGATGGGTTTGGCATGTTTTTATCCTTTTTTTAGTTAAAGTTTCAATTTACAATATGCACATATGAATTTTTAGATTTCAGACAATGGAAGAGTCTTCTACTTGAAAATCAAGCAACCCAAAGAGCAATGTAAGTCATGTTACTTTAAATTATTATTTTTTGATTGGTCAATTATTCATCCGGGTAATTTTGTAATTACTTTTGATCTAGCAGTGACGCTTGATTCTTTAGAGGAGGATGCTATTGACGTATATACATGGTGCTTCCCCTCAAAAGGTAATATATTTGTAATGACTATTATGTATTTATCTATGCTTATATTAATTCATCAAAGTGAAGGATACTATAACGGTGTGTTGCTTGTGTACCTAATTTGATTTCTATATGCCCTGTACAGCTAAGGAACCTGGTGTGGGCTACCTCAAAACACGACATACATCTCATGTCTAACTACTCGATCATGCACTGGTCATAATTGTCACAAAAATTGAATGAGATCCTTAACTTCTCTTGGCACATGCCACCTACTGAGGTACTACTTTAATCATAAGTTTCCATAACGTTATGGATATTTTATTTAGATATGCGATCCTTCATTATAAACATATGTGTTTTACACTGTGTTCTCGAACTTAAATTTTAAAGAATGGGAGGGGACAGGATATGAAGGGAAAGGAAGAGATGATATAGGGAAAAGCCATAGAGATCATTGTTGCAATGCAGACTTTTGAAAGGCTATATGATCTCAACTACTCTTCCATTATAGTTTTCCAAGCTTCGCTACCTTAAAACTTTGTAAGAAAAAACTATCTATACAATAATACAGTAACTCTTAATAGTTCAATTTTCACAGAATGTTAATGATGCTTTATTTAATTTGATGCAGGAGTCCCAGTCGTAACCTTCTGAATGGAACTTTTTCGCCCACATGGGCTACCATGCAGTTGAGCAACCATACTTATTTTTAAAGATAGTTTTGTTAAAAACCTCTACATTAAGTAGCAAGAGCTGGAAATGCAGAGAAAATTCTGGAACTAATCGAACAAGGTTTTGATCATTGTGTTATAGATGAAAGGGGACGGGCACCTTACAGGCTTGCAGTTGAAAAGGAAGTGAGGAATACAATTATGGCATTAGACGCTGGTTCAGGTATTTACTGCCAATTGTGACCCATTACCTAACCCACCAATATTTTAGTAGTGCATTAGAGGTTTTTCTTTTTGTTGATTTCAGGATGTCCTTGATGGTGTTGATTTTTCTAGAGGTGATCCTAAATCAACGTGGGGGTCTGTCCGAGTTTATATGGGACACACAAAACCATTTGACTTGAAACACATTGCTATCGGGAACCAAGATTGTGAGAGGGATTCTTACCGCGGTATGTCTTATTTATCCGACTTTGTGTCTAGACTTTTTCTTTCCTGAACCTAATTCACAAAAGTGGGAAATAGCATAAACTAATTTAGACAACTTACATTACTTGAAGTGGATTTACTCCATACTTTGGTCAAACGATATTTACTAGGTTCAAAAGAGGTTTAACGAACGCATGCATTGGTATATGATAAGTATAAAGGGAGAGCACATTTAGAATTTAGGTGTTCAAGCATGAAAGTTAAGTTTATTTACCAAGTAAACACAAGTACAAGGGAGTGTTTGGGATTTCCATTTCTTAAGCTTATTCTTATATAATAACACCTTTATAACTGCATTTTTTATCTCAAATAAGCATATACAGACAAGTTTTTCTCCATCCAAACACTTCAATTTTCTTATTGTGTTTAAAAACCACAAAAAACCAAAGAATCACTTTAAGGACACAATCCCAAATACCCTATAAGGATATAAGTAACACCTTATAAAGTAATTTGAACTGACCATTTTAGGCATGTTGGATATACGTATACTCAGTTGATCATATTGATATTGCAGGTCTTGAGTAGCATTTGTTGTTGATGGCACTGATGTGGTAGCAACTGACGTGATTGTTGAAGCTGCATATGCCTCTGTTGCTGCTGTTGTTGTAGCTGTTGCAACTCAAGTGCCAAAAAGTGCTCAAAATCTTGCCCAGTTTGACCGCCAAACTGTGGTTGGTCTATAGAATTCCGTCGTGAAATTTGCTCAAGTGCGGGTTCATTCAAGTGGGAAGCTGATTAAAGATTATGTCGCTGTAGCAGCTGCTGTATGTGCTTTCTTGGCTTGGTTGATACTTGGTAAGAAACAAAACTACTGAACATAGGTTACAAATCCAAAAGGCTGATCTAAGGTTTGTTTATAAACGTGATTTGGTCACCCAGACATTTACTTAACATTTTATCCTTCATGTTGATTTAGAATATTTTAGAGGCAAAGAACATATATAATTAGGAACACAATTATGTTTTGCTCTCTTCCCTTGTGTCCAACTGTCATGGGTATGATCGTTATAATTATTCGCAAATTGAAAAGTTATATGATACTCTGAAACATGATACATGATGTGTTATAAGAACACGACAAACTACAAATGTTTATTCTTGGTAACAAACTAAAAAGTGAAATCATTTTTTGATTGAATGGTGAATGGATTACTTAAGCCCTTAGGCTGTTCTACAATGATTTGTATTAGTTGGTAGGATATCATGTCCGTAGTAAAAAGGAAAACAAATACATAGCAGTACAAAGTAACAAGGACGAGCAGCACAAAAAACATAAGTAGTACTTCCAAGAATCAAGAGCAGTACGAACGACCATACGTTGGCAGTACTAACTTGATAGGGCAGTACCTAATCAGATGCTACGAGCAGTACTAACCATGAAGCAATATTAACTGAGCAGTACAAACTTGAATGTAACAGTACTAATATCTTTCAAACAAGCAGCAGAATATATACGCATCAAGGCAGAGAATAATTGGCATCTATAGGATTAATCTTTATGTTTACCAGATAGTTCTTTTATCGATTCAAAGCATATTTAATTTGCAAGTTTTTATTTTCCATTGTATTTTTATATTGGTTCAGGGAATGAGTGAGACATTAAATCTTATACTAATGTTGGTGATATAATCAGTTATCTTGACTGGTTTCAAAATCCAAGATGTCTTCATCTGGCGAGACTCCATCTGCAAAAGCTCGAGCTCCATAAAAACATTTGTATCTAGGAGTGTAACTGGTCTGATAGCCACTGACAAACCAATAATGGGTCTGACTAAAGATTAATATTTTGGGACATTCTTGAAGAGTAGAGAAAGATAGCAAATATGAATATATTGCTCCACCACCTCAGGAAACCTTACCACAGTCTCAGCGGGTTCGCCTGTCTCCACCAAATCAAGGCCAAACATGGCTATATGCCAAGGCACCCTTACCACATTCTCAGCGGGTACATAATCTGGTCCGACCATCCGCTATCGATAACTACTTTGGTTTATGTAACAGCCATATATAAATCCGTTAAGATTTCCAACCTTTCATTATGTAAAATATTTTGGTGGTTGCAGATTTATTGTACAAGGCTAACTTGAGAAGTGTGCTAAAATATTCCCTTGCTTTCACCATGCTGCATTGGAACCATATATTTAGCAGTCTCCAAATAGTAAGTAATCGTCTATTTTATTTTAGTTTTTAAAGGTTGCATATACTATGTCCTTCATCGTGTATTAAGGTGTTAAAATAAGCTTTTAGAAATAGCCCTTAACAATGCTTATTCAATTTTAATAAATGCATTATATTTGATGTAGTTATATATTCATGTAATGTAATAGTATGTACTTTCATTGCATCAAATCTCAAAATGTTACTTACACGCTCATGTAAATACAATTTTTTACGGTTATGTTTGTTCAGGTGTGCAGGCAAAATGGATAAGATTTTTTTTTTGGTTGCACAACCTGAATGGATAGGAGTGTTTGGATTTAGAGTTAATAACCGGGTATCATGTTTAATATAAGGGCAGAGTTTGCTTGGATCTCAAACCACGATACCTCTAATACTGTCAAGATTGAGCTTTGAAGACATGGTCAACTGCTATGGTAAGTGGACTATTATACAGGATTCAACTGAACCTTATCATACATTTTGAAATTATTTTCTCCCCCACCTTTCTTGAACCAGGTCCTTCAACTGAACCTTATCATATAATTTTTGGAGATGTACGGGATACATTATATAATATACGTGATTTAGCTCATGAGAAATCCGACATTCAGGAAGAATTTCTTTATACCAATGTTGAATAGGTATCTCTAAAGCTCTCGGCTTCATTTTATTACTCCTATTATTAGCTATATAGGCAGCCCTGTTTTAGGAATCGTTTAGACTCACGTTTTAAAGTTAACTGTTTGATTATTGCATCCTTAGGAGCACTAATTATTAATGGTTATGCTTAACAGAAGTAAAGAAAAAGCAGGATAAAACTAAGTTCAGATTGTGTTATTAATAAAGCACAATAATTGGTTAATGTAAATTACAGGTTGCAACATGGGTACAACCCTTTCTTTTACAATGTACACTTTTCAACCATTTTCTACTACACTTCTTTCGCTATAGTAAAATATGCCAACAATAATTATAAGACATGCCCGCCTAAGGTGGGCTTATATGCCCAGGAGGGCTTATAAGTCATGCCCGCCCATCGGGCGGGCCATGAAACTAGTATATATATATATATATGTATATATATATATGTATATATACATATGTATATATATATATATATATATATATATATATATGTATATATATATATATATATATATATATATATATATATATATTTTTTTTTTTTTTTTTTTTTTTGTACACTGATCGACTACTTCCTTTCAAAACCAAACGGACCCTTGTTGGGCTTACAAGCCCAAGGACGAAATCAATATATTAAAAATCCACTCGGCTTCAAATTGGGCCTTAAGGCCCATTCATCAGTTGTATATCCATTTTCGAAATAAGTTGTGTCATAAGCTCGAAATAAGCTATTGAGACTATGCAAGTAAAAAGGAAATATATTTTATGGTTTATAAACTTTTGGACTAAAAAGGCAATTTTTGCGAAGTATGGGTTAAAAGTGTAAATTCTGGAAAAAGGGTGGTTCGAAATAGAAATTATAAAACTTTAGTAAAAACTGAGGGTGGGAACTGTAAATATAAAGTTTGGGTAAGAAGTGTAATTTGAAAGTTTTGGACTAAAATTGTGAATATTTTAAACATGGGGTTAAAAGTGTAACTTTTATATAAGTTAAGGGTAAGTTTTGTAAACTTATAATAATTTTTTGAGAACTTATATAATTACAAACCAATTATGTCAAGACTCTTATATAAATACAACAATATCGAAATATATATATATATATATATATATATATATATATATATATATATATATATATATATATATATATATATATATATATATATATATATATATATACGCACCATGCTCACCCCTATATATATATATATATATATATCGACGTTATTCTTAACGAATAAATATAAACCACTATCGAATAAACATAAGAAATAAAACACACACACCATGAATAATACTTCAAAAATTATATTTTTGAACTTTAAGCATTTACCACACAAGCATCGATAATCTAACACACATTAATACTCACATCGAGTCATAAACCAACGAATCTAAACACTTGTCATATTACTCTAAGTTACGAGCCGAAGCCACTCATTTACATCACTTGATTTCTACTTGACTACTATATCACCAAGGTGAGTTCATAGTCCCATATTTTTATACGATTTCAACCCCGTGGGGAGATACATGCTCTAAACATGAACACAAGTATTTTTCTGTATGCTATTCTGATTGATATTGCCTAAGTTACCGATATTGCCAAAAGCCCCTCATATCATGAGCCATTAATCACTGCGAGTGAACGCGAATACTGTGAATAGATCTATTTGGGGATGACGACCCCATTTGTGTTAGCTGGAATAGCGACCCAAATGCACTTTATTTGAGAATAACTAGGAGAATGGCAAACTCCTACTACGAGGGCCCCATTACTTACATCATTATTATGATGTGAGTTATATCATTTTATGATATCACACGATGTCAACGTTTGCGTGTCATGAGACTTAGGGCAATACATATATGTTTTACACAACGATATCACCGTTGTACCACTAATCAACTTGTGTTCAATCTATTACAATTTAAACACTATTGATTCACTCAACCTTTGTGTTGACCTTTTAAGCATGTTTTATCTCAGGTAATTAAAGAGCACAAGGCACGGAGTTGGCAATGGACCCTTGACGATGATAATTAATATTATCATTCGTTACAAACAATTTCATATCTTTTGTGAAATTCTCAAACAATTTGATCTATGTTGTGTACTCTGAATTTTTAAGTTTTCAATGAATGATAATGCTTTTCAAAACGTCTCTTTCGAGTCGTTTTCTATACTTATGACTATGATCTAAGAAGTAATACCCCGTTTAGTCTTCCGCTGTTACATTAAATTTTACGGGGTGTTACAGATTGGCATCAGAGCCAGGTTTATAGAGAACCAAGTGATTTTCAAAACACTGGACTATAACTACGATTTCAAAACGGACCATTTTAAACCTTACCACCTTACGCCCTCCGTGCCAACACTTTACTAACACATGCATTGAGATTTGCTTGGCAGATGATGTATAACTAATGGATATTATCACCTAAGAATGTTATTGATGCGTGGTTTTGCGACCTTACAACAGGTTTTACCTCTCGAGGGATCTCAAGAGGCTTGCAATCCCCACCAGGCAGTGTACCTGACCGATGTAGTATAGTGAAGTGGCAAGTACCGGGGGATTGATCGTTCTCTAGGGGAATAGTGTCGTTAGGATTGAAAAACTACTCTAATAGGTCTAAGGGTGAGGGAAGATTCTTTTTGTATTTTTATAATTTTATGAAAGCAAGTAAAATCTCGGGTTTGAAGGAGTGGGCGGAATTAGTTGCTAGTCAACTAACCCAAATGACTACAAATGCAAATAAAATAAAATAACTGAAAATGAAAAGGTTGTGAAACTTATATGGAGAGAAATGTGTTTACTTAGATTTCCTTACTCCCTAACTATCTTTTACCGGTTGATTAGTGTGTATTAATTGCGTGGATGACGGGTGTATTCCTTAATACCAATCGTGGGGTGGCGTACGTACTTCCCCAACTCTACAAGCTCCTACTTCACTCCTATGTCGAGCCGGCTAAGAAGCTCCTAACATGGAACACTAGAATTCGCTCACGCATTAAATACAACCATAAAAACCTTAGTACGCATTGGTTCATGTTTCTTAAGACGTTCAAGCAAGTTACCGTATAGGAGGTTAGCCAGTTTTCTTAAGCCTAACATCGATAAACAATCATCCAATACAATTAATAACACACTAATAACCAATAATCAATAGTTAGGTTTCATTAGATCTAAGCAAACACAAGATAAATCTAGCCTAGCATGTTAATTAAAAGACAAGAACAAGATATAATCAAACAACACATAGACATATTGAATGATTAAATGATTACTTATCTTCAATTAAACATGGGAGATCCAAGGGTATAAAACCCTTAAAAATGGCAGAAAATTCGTCTTAGGGTTTCTCCTCACAAAGTTGCACACTATGAATAAAAATTGCAAAACTATATATAGAGTTTAGTGGCTGATGGCGTCACGTTGTAGGAGGTGACGTCGTCACCTCGCCGTGGCTAGGGTTCCCGGATGGTCTTCCTGACGCCGTCCCTTTTTAATCCTCCAAAATCCGCTCTGGCCTATCAAGGGTTGACGCCGTCTGAAAATGTGCTTGACGCCGTCTCTCTTTAACTTAAACCATGATGGCCTTGATCACCTTAAAGGGTGACGCCGTCAGACTTTCCATTGTAAAACTCTCTGGCGCGTCACGTGTATTTTGTCATATCCACCTCTTTTGCCAAGCCATGACGCCGTCTGGAACAATTCTTGACGCCGTCAAGTGTACTTTTCCAGCAACTTTGAAGACTTTGTCGTTTTCTTCACTTTTATGCTCCAAAAACGTCCAAAATGCTTCCTTTTCCAGATTTCTTCTCCAAAGTACCTAAAATGACAAAAGGAACTATTTAGGGCAATATTTGATCAAATAAATACGATTTAGGGCTTAAATGACCCCCTAAAAGCGGTACACTTTTCGTCTCATCAAATACCCTTACACTTGAGATTTGCTTGTCCTCAAGCAAATGCGCTTTTATTCTAATCAAAATACAAGTTAGGGGTCATTTAACGCTAATATAAAAGTAATTACAACAAATAGTCGTTCCACTTTAATCACAATAAGCACGGAGATTACACACTAGCACCTCACAAGTAGTGTTTAGATACTCACATCTCTCAGGTGTCATAAAAGTATATCTCATAAATGAAAACGGATAATATCTCTCACTACCTGTCATAGCAAATAGATTACCATAGGCTTGGGAAAGGATCGAAAACCTTCTCCACTAGGCGTAAGCACCTAAGATAAACTATCAAAGAGGGCTTTTACATGGGTTATAACGTGAGGTGTAGGGATATGATAAACACGGTTTTGTTGGATAAAGGATATTTTACTGGTGGCGAGTTAAAGATCTTGATTAATTACATGTACAATATGGCGTTGCTAAGCCAAGACTAGACTCGACTTAAGCTAAAAACAAAATAACAAAAACATAAAATGAAACGGGATGGTAGTCCGTATGTTTTTTCTACTTTTCTTTTTCTCATTTTTTTGTATTTTTCTTGATTTTTTTGATTTTTTTTTTCATACACTCTTGCCCTACCATCCAAAATAATACATCATAGGGGCGTTGCATTCCCCTTACACTTGAACTTTTACATAACTTTACAAATAACTATTCTAATGACTCAAATTAAGATAATCGAAACACTTGGAGTACTTTTTAAAATATTTAGCACATATGGGGGTGATAATGTTGTTCTTCCCCATTACTCCATTACACTAGTACTTTACCCATGAGTCCCAATCGTCCCAAAACAATATGTACAAGGATATGACTCGACTTAGCAACCATGTAATCAATTAGATAATTAACTAAGGGTTTAAACAAATGTTGTCACAATAATGCACTAAAAATGAGTGCATACAAGGTAGGCTAAGGCGATTTGGGTGTACATTTAAGTGGGGTGTAAACAAATTCTTCCTTTAAGTAAAATGCTTAAAGTTAGAAACTAAAAGATAGGCTCTGAGGGGTGTACTAGGGGTATCGTGTACTAAAAATGAGTACAACGCAAAGGGTGTGGGAGAATTACTTGACCAATGTAGCCAATGTAATTATAACAAAAACACAGGTGTAAAACAATGGGTTAATCCTAATGCCTCTTATCATGTAGTAAATCTAACTACACGAATGTAGTCTCACTTGTGGCCTCGGAATGGTCCTAACGCAAGTTCTAGAATCTAAGTGCTACCGGTACACACGTCATAGCATAAATGCTTTTCCTACCAATTCTAGGGGCGAACCTCACATATTTGGGGGTGGAAAATTTTTTAGTGGTACGGTTTTGTGCTAGTCATATAACTTCCTATCCATGAGACGCTCATTAAGACCAAAGTTTCACTCCTAAATGTTGTAAAAAAATTTAAATTTGGCATTAAAATTGCCTTAATAAGTATTTATCTCAGTTTTATTACACATCTACCATTAAACAAACAAAAATCAAGTGCAATTGTATTCTCTAAAGTATCGTACTTCACCCCCCCCCCTCCCTTACACTTAAGATGAACATTGTCCCCAATGTTCAAATAACAAGATGTAAAAGTAAATAAGGTAAAAGAATGAAATCAAATACTCCCCTGATTCGCTCGGTGGATAAAGGGGTAACATGGTTAGATCTTCTTCCAATAAAATGTAGAAGCTCCAAGACTAAAGCATCGCCAGAAGCTAGATTCCACATACATCTCCTTGTCCAAAATAACCTGTTAAACCTGAAAAAACAAACACGAAAACCTGCATAACATCGGCGGGATAAATCTATATAAGGATATAATGCTTGTGGAATGATAATTTTGCAGATTCCTGGAGTTTATAAGTTAGAGATTTAATAAAAACTTTTTATGAAAACAAAACTTTCAAAAATTTCAGAAAATTAAAACCTGGCGCCGTCAGGTTGTAAGGCCTGACGCCGTCAGAAATGATCTGACAGAATTCTCATGTTAAGTTTCCGGAAAATTTCTGGAAAAACCTATACCTTACTTCCTGGAATTCCTGCAAAACATCATTATGACTCGATACAAGCATTTGACTCAAACAAATACTAATATGTATGTTAATTTAATATTGTTATGATTCATGTTCATCTGTTCTAATAAACCGATTTGGATTTCCCTTACACTTATCTTTTGCAAAATACCTTTATATGTAGTTAAGACAAAGTTAAAAACAAAATAAAGCATTTTCACAATTTAGTTTCGAACATGAATCAATAATAATAAAAATTAAACATACATACGGAAGCAAATAAAATCAAACAAACAAACAAATAAACACACAAAGCAAATAAAGCTTGGGTTGCCTCCCAAGAAGCGCTTGTTTTTGTTCGAGTCACGAGCCTGACTCTACCCTTATTTAACGGATAAAGGAGAGGTTTTTCCTACACTTAGGATTAAGTGAGGGTGATAGTAGCGATACACACCATCTTGGTGGAAGTATGCCGCGTGAGGAAAGAGTGACGGGTGAATTATATGCTCAAAGGTGCGGGATCCTATCATCATAACCTTACCTAATTCAATTGGGTTAGTGGGCGGATTAAGATTTTCTCCTAGAAAGGGATCATCTTCTATCAACTTCGAGAGACTCCAAGTTAAGAATCCACTTTGACCTAATAAACCTGGTTTAAACCCATAATGTTTCTTGTGATCAATCATAAATGGGTGATGTAAGTATGTAAGGTCATGGTTCACTCCTATGTTAGCTTCCTCTCTACAAGGCCTAGAGTCTACTACCTTAATCTTAACATTACCCGGACTACATGGTTTGATGGGTGGATCGGGACCTAATTCAATTCCTAAGTTCACATCTAAGGATGGAAGATTAGGTAACGGTTTTGGTTTAGGCTCCGGTTCATCAGAACTAGGAACTTCCATAGAACTAAAAGAAAGGTTGTGACTACAAGTATTCAAACCTATTTCTTCTAGTTTTGTTTCTTCCAAAGGTTCTACTTCAATTGGGGTTCCTATAGTCCCTTCTACTTCTTCCGGGTAAGTCACGGGCGGTGTGTATGCCTCGAATGATGGTAGGACTTGTTGAGTACTTGGTGGGCTTATGTTATTTACCTCATCATTCCACGTGTCAAGATCACCTATATCCTCATCATGTGTTTTGGTAGAATCTATCCTAAGAATTCTCCTAAGTATCTCACGTGCTTCTCTAGGCATCTCAACTTCAATGTCCGAATCATAAGGATCTTTCTCAATGATCTTATGTTCAATTTGCCTAAAGGATTCATCATGTGTTCCTTGAGATTCAAAGTCATTGGTCATAAAACCTAGGTCTTTTTGATCAATTGATTGTCTGCTCGGCTAAATCCTCCTCAATTGTTTTCTTAGGTAGTGATAACAGCAAACCTAGTGCTTCATCCAACTTATGGTTTGTTGCAACGGCTCTCTCCATAATTCCTTGGCAAACTAGGTCGCATTTCCTATTGGCCTCACTAAAACGAGATCTTAAACATGGAGGTTGTTCATAAGAATCTATCCTAGGTGAAGGCTCATATGATTCATAGGTGTCTCTAAATGAGGTATTTTGAACTCCTTGGTGTTCTAGTCACTCAACCATATCTTGCAATCTTAGAAGTCTAAGTGAAAAGTCCATTTGAAGCAAATTACAAACAAAATCACAAAGAAAAGATAGACTACGAGAAAGCTACAAAATAAAAAGAAAAAATCTCACTTGATAGGAATCTTGTGAGTAGACCTAATAAAAATAAAATTTCAACCTAAGCAATAACTACTCCCCGGCCTGCGGCGCCAAAAACTTGATGCGTGGTTTTGCGACCTTACAACAGGTTTTACCTCTCGAGGGATCTCAAGAGGCTTGCAATCCCCACCAGGCAGTGTACCTGACCGATGTAGTATAGTGAAGTGGCAAGTACCGGGGGAATGATCGTTCTCTAGGGGAATAGTGTCGTTAGGATTGAAAAACTACTCTAATAGGTCTAAGGGTGAGGGAAGATTCTTTTTGTATTTTTATAATTTTATGAAAGCAAGTAAAATCTCGGGTTTGAAGGAGTGGGCGGAATTAGTTGCTAGTCAACTAACCCAAATGACTACAAATGCAAATAAAATAAAATAACTGAAAATGAAAAGGTTGTGAAACTTATATGGAGAGAAATGTGTTTACTTAGATTTCCTTACTCCCTAACTATCTTTTACCGGTTGATTAGTGTGTATTAATTGCGTGGATGACGGGTGTATTCCTTAATACCAATCGTGGGGTGGCGTACGTACTTCCCCAACTCTACAAGCTCCTACTTCACTCCTATGTCGAGCTGGCTAAGAAGCTCCTAACATGGGATCACTAGAATTCGCTCATGCATTAAATACAACCATAAAAACCTTAGTACGCATTGGTTCATGTTTCTTAAGACGTTCAAGCAAGTTACCGTATAGGAGGTTAGCCAGTTTTCTTAAGCCTAACATCGATAAACAATCATCCAATACAATTAATAACACACTAATAACCAATAATCAATAGTTAGGTTTCATTAGATCTAAGCAAACACAAGATAAATCTAGCCTAGCATGTTAATTAAAAGACAAGAACAAGATATAATCAAACAACACATAGACATATTGAATGATTAAATGATTACTTATCTTCAATTAAACATGGGAGATCCAAGGGTATAAAACCCTTAAAAATGGCAGAAAATTCGTCTTAGGGTTTCTCCTCACAAAGTTGCACACTATGAATAAAAATTGCAAAACTATATATAGAGTTTAGTGGCTGACGGCGTCACGTTGTAGGAGGTGACGCCGTCACCTCGCCGTGGCTAGGGTTCCTGGATGGTCTTCCTGACGCCGTCCCTTTTTAATCCTCCAAAATCTGCTCTGGCCTATCAAGGGTTGACGCCGTCTGAAAATGTGCTTGACGCCGTCTCTCTTTAACTTAAACCGTGATGGCCTTGATCACCTTAAAGGGTGACGCCGTCAGACTTTCCATTGTAAAACTCTCTGGCGCGTCACGTGTATTTTGTCATATCCACCTCTTTTGCCAAGCCATGACGCCGTCTGGAACAATTCTTGACGCCGTCAAGTGTACTTTTCCAGCAACTTTGAAGACTTTGTCGTTTTCTTCACTTTTATGCTCCAAAAACGTCCAAAATGCTTCCTTTTCCAGATTTCTTCTCCAAAGTACCTAAAATGACAAAAGGAACGATTTAGGGCAATATTTGATCAAATAAATACGATTTAGGGCTTAAATGACCCCCTAAAAGCGGTACACTTTTCGTCTCATCAGTTATAACCATTAGACATCATAACTAGTAAATATTTAATATTATTAAATGACTTATATTTGTTATTATTGGGATGTTACAGTACCATGTCTTCCTCTTCGATTCCCATCATTATACTATCAGACATCGAGACGGATGCTACTCTACCATCAGTTGTTCCACCCACTCCCATCATCATACTATCAGATGTTGAGACCGATACCACTGTACCTGTGTCACCAGTTTTCCCTACCATTATCCCATCTGAGGCCATGTCGGGGGAGACTGAGCCCTTTGAGGAGGGTGAGGCCGCTCTTACTCCGGTTGTTGCACCCACTGTACCAGCAGATCACCCAGCTTCACCTACTTACACCCCATTAACTTGGGACCAGTATATGGAGACCCGACAGTGGCTACCCGCTGAGACTTCCTCACCACCACCACCTCCATATGTACCAGCCCCTCATCACTCCTCCAGCTCGGAGGCAGATGATGAGCTATCTGAGTCGGACTCTTCTGATGCACCCATGTCACCACCCCCACCTGCACCGGTCCGTCGGCGTAGGCCAATTAGAGTCTTGCAGCGTTACGAGCCCACACCATTTTGGAGTCGTTACAGACCTTTCCAGGGAGGCCCCGTCAGGGTCCACACTACTCGGAAACGAGTACATGCACCACCAGCTTCACTAGCACCACCACCAGCTACCATACCTTCACCACTATTATCACCTCCTCCACCACCAGTACCACAGCCCCACCCCTACATGATACCATCACCTCCTCCACCACCAGCCAGGCCTGACTGCCTTTTTGACTTGTCTACACAGTCATATCCATTTGTACCATCACCCACTGTCTTCTATCACCAGACCACTACTGTTCCAATATCATCCCCTGTTCCATCACCTACTCCCTCATCATCACCTGATCATAGTGCCCCACTGCCTCCTCGCAAGGGGGCACGCTTTTTGAGTCCATCACCATCTGACCCGTATGCCGAGGTTGTTTCCGAGGCTACTGCTCGTCCCAGACCCCACAGGAGGGTCGATGCCCGTCGATGGTCGTTTTTGCTGGCATGTATCCGTAGCTGGAGGGCAGAAGAGGGTGCCCCAAACGCTACTGAGTTGGGGAAGAGTTCCTCCACTGCTGCTTCCAGGGTTCTCCCGGTTACTGGAGAGCCTATTCACCACACTGTTCCACTCCTAGCTGTCAGACTTTCTAGGCATGAGGATCGTATCGATGCGGTCCTTAGCTTCATTAGGGAGATTCCTCTCGAGCGCATCGAGAACATCGAAGAAGAGGTGGAGAACCTCGTGGTGGGTCGAGTAGCTATAGAGGAAATTTTCGACTGGATGGGCACTTGTCTTCAGGAGACTCAGGAGATCGCTGCTGACATGGGAGAGAGATTGGAGGCTGTGAGGCAGGAGACCCAGGATCTGAGTGACATTGCCACGATCATGCAGGATACGATTGACCACCAGGTTGAGGAGCTCGATGTGGCCAGGAGCAGCATCCAGACACTAGAGGCCAGGGAGAGAGAGAGAGACCAGAGGATAGAGGCGTTGACAGAGATGGTCCGAGCACTACAGCGCAGATTGGATGGTGCACCGGGTAGCTCATAGATTTTCATTGTATCAGTTATAGTTGGACATCTAGCTTGCCACTTGTGACAGTAATAAAGGATCTTGTATTTTTATTGTTTTGTAAACAATGGAACAAGTTATTAAAACAATTTTGTTGGTTATGATTACTAAAATTGATGTAAATTTATGTTGCTTGCTTGTTTTACTCTATTCATATGTGTTGTGGTTGTGCTCAGACATGTCGTGATGTATTTATGATTATGGTCTTGCTATGTTACGATATTTATTGATGAGGTTCAGGGATGGTCACTTTATGTGCTTGCATAATGGTGTCGTATTTATCATGATTCTTCAGTTCAACTTGTTATGAGTTGTATTGTGGTAGTATTGTTATGATGTTTATGCAATTACCTTGTTGATTGATTTTACTCTAACATAACTTGGTCACTATATAAATTCTAAACTCATGGTTCTTGTGGCATTTATAGAATATGCCTACTCGTAGAAAGTCAACCGCTACAGCAGCAGGACCAGCCATGACTCAGGCTGCGATCCGAAAGCTTGTAGCTGATAGTGTAGCTGCTGCATTGGAAGCTCAAGCAGCAGCAGTGGCCCGCTCTAGTAGCACCACGAGACCAAATGGGGAAAGCGAGGCAGTTGTAACTCGCAAGTGTACCTATAAGGATTTCATGAGTTACAAACCCTCATACTTTAGAGGTACTGAAGGTGTAACCGAGCTAATTCGCTGGTTTGAGCGTTCGGAGATGGTTTTTATGAGAAGTGGTTGCACCGACGACTGCAAAGTCTCGTTTGCTACTGGAACACTCATGGAAGATGCTTTATCTTGGTGGAACTCTACAGCCCAGACTATGGGTATTAAGGAAGCCTGCCAGATCTCATGGGCCGATTTCAAACAAGAGATGCTGAAGAAATATTGTCCAAGGACTAAGATCAAGAAGCTGGAGGACGAATTCCATCACCTATTGGTAAAGGGAAACGACCTTAAAACCTATGACAGAAGGTTCCAAGAGCTTGCTTTATTGTGTCCAACCAAGGTGCCAGACCTTGAAAAGCTGATAGAAAAGTATGTTGAAGGTTACCCAGAAGTATTGAAGGAAATGTTACCGCATCAAAACCCCAGTCATTGGAGGAAGCTATTGAGATCTCTCAGAGGTTATTGGATCGGGAAGTCAAGCGAGGTCATGCACAAGGAAGCAATGATAACAAGAGGAAGTTTGATGACAAGAGAAATACTTCCAACAACAACCACCACTCAAACAACAACAAATACAACAACAATCGTAACAACAACCAGCACTACCAAAAAAACCCAAACCACCACCACAACCAACAGAACCAGAGGCAGGAAGCTGCCAGGGCTTACATTGCCACACCCGCCGGAACTGACGGTTATGCTGGGAGGACTCCTCTATGCAATCGATGCAAAATGCATCACAATGGGCCCTGTTTTGCTAAGTTTGGGAAATGTCTGAGAACAGGCCACAAAATTAAGGATTGCAAAGTTTCTGGGGCAAATTTGCAGCCTGTGGCCGTCGTATGCCACGGATGTGGTGAAAGAGGGCATTACAAGGATAAATGCCCGAAGGCAAATGTCAACCACAAATGCTCGGGGGAGAGTGTATGTACTGGGAGAAGGAAATGCTCAACAAGACCCCGATGTAGTCACGGGTACGTTCTCACTTAACAACCATCTTGCTAAAGTTCTATTTGATTCTGGAGCCAACAAAAGCTTTGTGTCTACTACATTTGCTTCCATACTTAATGTCACCCCAACTAAACTAGACACCACATACGAAATCGAACTAGCCGACGGAAAACTAGTAGGAACTAACACTATAATCCAAGGTTGCACCTTACTCCTACTTGACCAACCTTTCGACATAGACCTCATGCCCATTCAACTTGGTAGTTTCGACGTTGTCATCGGTATGGATTGGCTATCCAAGAACCATGCTAGAATAATTTGTGATGAGAAGGTCGTTCACATCCCCCTCAAATAAGAAACTCTAATCTTCCGTGGTGAACGAAGTAAAACTCGACTAAGCATTATATCCTATGATGAGGCGAAAAGTGTACCGCTTTTAAGGGGTCATTTAAGCCCGAAATCGTATTTATTTGATCAAATATTGCCCTAAATCGTTCCTTTTGTCATTTTAGGTACTTTTGAGGAGAAATCTGGAAAAGGAGGCATTTTGGACGTTTTTGGAGCATTAAAGTGAAGAAAACGGCAAAGTCTCAAAATCGGCTGAAATTTACCTTTGACGGCGTCAGAATCATCTCTTGACGGCGTCATGCCTTGGCAAGAAAAGTGGGATGTGAAATTTACTCATGACGGGCCAGTGAGTTAGCATGAGAATTCTGACGGCGTCACGCTTTAACTAAATCAAGGGCGTCACGGCTTAAATCATAAGGGGACGGCGTCACGTTCATGATCCGACGGCGTCAAGCCTTGATAAGCCAGAATGGATTTTTGAAGAGCTAAAGAGGGACGGCGTCAAGAAGGTCACCCGGGAACCCTAAAAGCGGCGAGGTGACGGCGTCACAATGCATAAGGTGACGCCGTCAGATCCAAAAATCTATATATAGTTTTCTAATCTTTTGTCATTAAGGGGAGCTTAGTGTGTGGAATTTTGGGATAAAACCCTAAGACGATTTTAGCTACTTTTTCAGGGCTTCTTGCCTTGAGATCTTCCATCTTTCATTGAGAGATAAGTTATCAATTAATCATTCAATATGTCTATGTGTTGTTTGATTCTATCTTATGCTTGTCTTTTGTTTAACATGTTAGGCTAATTTTATCTTGTGTTTGCTTAGATCTAATGAAACCTAGCTATTGATTATTGGTTGTTAGTGTGTTGTTAGTTGTATTGGATGATTGTTTATCTATGTTAGGCTTAAGAAAACTGGCTAACTTCCTATTCGGTAACTTGCTTGAACGTCTTAAGAAACATGAACCAAACGCGTACTAAAGGTTTTTATGGTTGTATTTAATGCACAAGCGAATTCTAGTGATCCCATGTTAGGAGCTTCCTAGCCGGCTCGACATAGGAGTGAAGTAGGAGCTTGTAGAGTTGGGGAAGTAAGTACGCCACCCCACGAATGGTATTAAGGAATACACCCGTCATCCACGCGACTAATACACACTAATTAACCGGTAAAAGATAGTTAGGGAGTAAGGAAATCTAAGTAAACACATTTCTCTACACATAAGTTTCTCACCACTTTTCATTTTTGTTATTTTATTTTATTTGCATTCGTAGTAATTTGGGTTAGTTGACTAGCAACTAATTCCGCCCACTCCTTCAAACCCGAGATTTTACTTGCTTTCATAAAATTATAAAAACATAAAAAGAATCTTCCTCAACCCTTAGACCTAATTAGAGTAGCCTTTCATACCTAACGAACACTATTCCCTGTGGAGAACGATCAATCCCCCGTACTTACCACTACACTATACTACATCGGTCAGGTACACTGCCTGGTGGGGTTGTAAGCCTCTTGAGATCCCTCGAGAGGTAAAACCTGTTGTAAGGTTACAAAACCACGCACATCAAGTTTTTGGCGCCGTTGCCGGGGAATAGTTATTGTTTAGGTTGAATTTTTATTTCTATTAGGTCTACTCACTAGATTCCTTTCTAGTGAGATTTTTATTTTATTTTTCTAGGTTTTCTTTAGTCTATCTATTTTCTTCGTGTCTTTGTTCGTAACCATACCATCCGACATCATGGAAGATGGTAATATCCTTAACCCACACAACCCACCACCACAACAACCACAACCACCTCCTAGAGCCCGTACTTTAGGAGAGTATTCCCGTCCTAGCCACCATGGCTATCGAAACACCATTGAGCTCACTCAAGGAGCCAATATCACACCCTTGCGATCCGACACCATCCGGTTGGTGCAAAGTGGATGCGCATTCCATGGACTTCGTTCTGAAGATCCTAATCAACATCTCAAGGACTTTCTTAAAATCGTTGATTCTATAGACCTTGATGTTGCCACTCGAGAGACGACCCGATTGCGTCTCTTCCAATTCTCTTTGCGGGACCAAGCTAGTCAGTGGCTAGAACGTCAACCCGCAGGATCCATTACCTCTTGGGATGATCTCACCACTCGTTTCCTTGCTCAGTTTTTCCCACCGGGAAGAACTACCAAGCTAAGGAATGATATCTTGATGTTCCAACAACGTCAAGGCGAAACTCTCTACGAGGCATGGACTCGATTCAAGGACTTACTCCAAAAAGTCCCTCACCATGGCATAGAACTTTGGCTCCAAGTCCAAATCTTCTATGACCATATCAATCTCTCCACGAGGCAAACCATTGACCAATCGGCCGGTGGCAAGCTACGTGATCTAAGTGCGGAACAATCATGGGCTCTCCTAGAGGATCTTGCTCTTTATGACAACGAAAGTTGGAGTGATCCCCGTGATTTGAATAAAACGGTCAAGGCAATATCTTTGCCTTCGAACAATTCAAGCACTTCTGACCGTAGGATCATAGAACTTGAAGACCAAGTCAAGTTTCTCATGAAATCCTACGAGGCTCCTAAACCTTCAAGCCAAGTGAACAAAATCACTTCCTCATGTGAATTATGTAGTGGTCCCCACGACACTCGTGATTGCATGGAACTCCCCGAACAAGCTTTTGTGGACTACGCATCCTCGCGTACCGACGGAGCGGGAGATAAGTGGTACACTTTCAAACCCGAGCCAAACCATTATGGTGATTCATACAACCCCTCATGGAAAAATCACCCGAACCTTAGGTGGAAACAAAACCAAAACTCTCAACAAACCAATTCTTCCAACCCACCTAATCGTTTCCAATCAAGCGGTTCCAACTCGAACCGTACTTTCAACAACAATCCTTCCGGCAATGGTAGTACCAATAACTTTGAAGGATTGATGTCTCAATTTATGGCATCTCAAGAAGCTCGGATAGCTAGATTCGAGACCGAATTCAATCAACAACAAACTGAGATGACCAATAAAATTGACAACTTGTTGAAAGCTCTCCATAACCAAGTGTTATCACCTCCACATAAGGACGCTAGGAACACAAATAGCGGACCCCAAGTCAAAGACCCTTCTTCATCCAAACATGTCCACTTCGTCAACGTTGTCACTATTAAACCAATCGATAGGAGCATGGAAGAAAGTGACAAGAATGAGGGTAGGATAGAAAGTGAACCTAAGGATGAGGATAGGAAAGTCGAGGTTGATAAGGAAGTTAGGACAAGTGAGATCGAAGAAGTAGATGATGATGAGGACTACTTCAATAGGCTACCCACTAAGGAAGAGCGTGCATATCATACAAACTTATTTGATGACCCCGAGACACCATACTTCCTAGGTAGACCAATCATAGAAATAGGCGACCCTTCTAATCTCAACATACCATGCAACATCGGACATCTACATGTGTGGAAAGCTTACATCGACCTTAGATCGCCCATAAACATCATGACTAGAGCCCACTACAACTTGATAATGAAAAATCAACTTGGGTATAGGATGCTCCCTGACAAGGGTTGGATGAGTAACTTCACGGGAAGAGTTAAGGGATTACCGGTTTATGTAGGAAACTTCACCTATGTCACCGACTTTGTAATTGTAGAAGATATCCGCCCAATAGTCGATGCATCCTTGACTCAAGTGGTTTTTGGAAAACCATTTGTTGAGGTCTCTAGAATGACTTATGAACCTTCCTTAGGGATAGTTAGATTTAAGGATGAGACCGATGAAGTAAGCTACCAAATGCCATATAAGATAGAACAATTCCAACACTTGTCAAATGTTGAGAAGGAGCTTAAGCAAGCGGTCTACTATAGGAATGATGAGGATAGAAGTAAAGGAGTAGACTATGTTATGGAAAGGATATTCGGTTTCTACAAGGATTGTTTGAAATTAGGACCGGAATATAAAACCGGGAAGGAGAATGGCCTAGGAACCGTGACCGATGATGGAGTCACGTAATGTGCGTGACTTTGAGTCTAGCTACAAGACTCGTTAATAAAGAAAAGCGCTTCTTGGGAGGCAACCCAAGCTTTATTAGCTTTATTTGCTTTGTGTGTTTATTTGTTTGTTTGTTTGTTTTTATTTGTTTCCGTATGTGTGTTTAATTTTTATTCTTATTGATTCATGTTCAAAACTAAAATTGTGAAAATGCTTTATTTTGTTTTTAACTTCGTCTTAACTACATATAAAGGTATTTTACAAAAGATAAGTGTAAGGGAAATCTAAATTGGTTTATTAGAACACAAATTAACATGAATCGTAATAATAATAAATTAGCATACATATTAGTATTTGTTTGAGTCAAATGCTTGTATCGAGTCATAGTGATGTTTTGCAGGATTTCCAGGAAGTAAGGTAAAGGTTTTTCCAGAAATTTTCCGGAAACTTAAAATGAAAATTTTTGTCAGGTCATTTCTGACGGCGTCAGGGGTTATAACCTGACGGCGTCAGATTTAATTTCCAGAAATTTTTGAAAGTTTTGTTTTCATAAAAAGTTTTTATTAAATCTCCAACTTATAATCTCCAGGAATCTACAAAATTATCATTCCACAAGCATTATATCCTTATATATAGATTTTATCCCGCCGATGTTATGCAGGTTTTCGTGTTTGTTTTCTCAGGTTTAACAGGTTATTTTGGACAAGGAAATGTTTATGGAATCAAGCTTATGGCGATGCATTAGTCATGGAGCTTCAACATTCTCTTTGGAGGAAGATTTAACCGTGTGATTTCACTATCCAACAAGCGAATCAGGGGAGTATTTGATTTCATTCTTTTACTTTATGCTTTTACATCTTGTTATTTGAACATTGGGGACAATGTTCATCTTAAGTGTAAGGGGAGGGTAAAAGTACGATTTTAGAGAATACAATTGCGCTTGATTTTTGTTTGTTTGATGGTAGATGTGTAATAAAACTGAGAGAAATACTTGTTAAGGTAATTTTAGTGCCAAATTTAAAATTTTTTACAACATATAGGAGTGAAACTTTGATCTTAATGAGCGTCTCACGGATAGGAGTTATATGACTAGCACAAAAACCGTACCACTAAAAAAATTTTTCCACCCCCAAATATGTGAGGTTCGCCCCTAGAATTGGTAGGAAAAGCATTTATGCTATGATGTGTGTACCGGTAGCACTTAGATTCTAGAACTTGCGTTAGGACCATTCCGAGGCCACAAGTGAGACTACATTCGTGTAGTTAGATTTACTACATGATAAGAGGCATTAGGATTAACCCATTGTTTTACACCTGCGTTTTTGTTATAATTACATTGGCTACATTGGTCAAGTAATTCTCCCACACCCTTTGCGTTGTACTCATTTTTAGTACACGATACCCCTAGTACACCCCTCAGAGCCTATCTTTTCGTTTCGACCTTTAAGCATTTTACTTAAAGGAAGAATTTGTTACACCCCACTAAAATGTACACCCAAATCGCTTTAGCCTACCTTGTATGCACTCATTTTTTAGTGCATTATTGTGACAACATGTGTTTAAACCCAAGTTAATTATCTAGTTGATTACATGGTTGCTAAGTCGAGTCATATCCTTGTACATATTGTTTTGGGACGATTGGGACTCATGGGTAAAGTACTAGTATAATGGAGTAATGGGGAAGAACATCATTTATTACCCCCATATGTGCTAAATGTTTTAAAAGTACTCCAAGTTTTTCAATTATCTTAATTCGAGTCATTAGATTAGTATTTGTAAAGTTATGTAAAAATTCAAGTGTAAGGGGGATGCAATGCCCCTATGATGTATTATTTTGGATGGTAGGGCAAGAGTGTATGTCAAAAAAAAAAAAAAAAAAAAAAAAAAAAAATCGAAAAAAATCAAGAAAAACAAAAAAAAAAAAAAAAAAAATGAGAAAAAGAAAAATAGAAAAAAACATACGGACTACCATCCCGTTTCATTTTATGTTTGTTTTATGTTCTTGTTATTTTGTTATTTCGTTTCTAGCTTAAGATCGAGTCTAGTCTTGGCTTAGCAACATTGTATAGTACATGTAATTGACCAAGATCTTTAACTAGCCACCAGTAAAATATCCCGTATCCAACAAAACCGTGTTTTCCTTTTCCCTACACCTAACGTTATAACCCATTTAAAAGCCCTCTTTGATAGTTTATCTTAGGTGCTTACGCCTAGTGGAGGAGGTTTTCGATCCTTTCCCAAGCCTATGGTAATCTATTTGCTATGACAGGTAGTGAGAGATATTATCCGTTTCATTTATGAGATTTATTTTGATGACACTTGAGAGATGTGAGTATCTAAACACTATTTGTGAGGTGCTAGTATATAATCTCCGTGCTTATTATGATTGAAGTGGAACGAATATTTGTTGTAATTACTTTTATGTTTGCATTAAATGACCCCTAACTTGTATTTTGATTAGAATAAAAGCGCATTTGCTTGAGGACAAGCAAATCTCAAGTGTAAGGGTATTTGATGAGGCGAAAAGTGTACCGCTTTTAAGGGGTCATTTAAGCCCGAAATCGTATTTATTTGATCAAATATTGCCCTAAATCGTTCCTTTTGTCATTTTAGGTACTTTTGAGGAGAAATCTGGAAAAGGAGGCATTTTGGACGTTTTTGGAGCATTAAAGTGAAGAAAACGGCAAAGTCTCAAAATCGGCTGAAATTTACCTTTGACGGCGTCAGAATCATCTCTTGACGGCGTCATGCCTTGGCAAGAAAAGTGGGATGTGAAATTTACTCATGACGGGCCAGTGAGTTAGCATGAGAATTCTGACGGCGTCACGCTTTAACTAAATCAAGGGCGTCACGGCTTAAATCATAAGGGGACGGCGTCACGTTCATGATCCGACGGCGTCAAGCCTTGATAAGCCAGAATGGATTTTTGAAGAGCTAAAGAGGGACGGCGTCAAGAAGGTCACCCGGGAACCCTAAAAGCGGCGAGGTGACGGCGTCACAATGCATAAGGTGACGCCGTCAGATCCAAAAATCTATATATAGTTTTCTAATCTTTTGTCATTAAGGGGAGCTTAGTGTGTGGAATTTTGGGATAAAACCCTAAGACGATTTTAGCTACTTTTTCAGGGCTTCTTGCCTTGAGATCTTCCATCTTTCATTGAGAGATAAGTTATCAATTAATCATTCAATATGTCTATGTGTTGTTTGATTCTATCTTATGCTTGTCTTTTGTTTAACATGTTAGGCTAATTTTATCTTGTGTTTGCTTAGATCTAATGAAACCTAGCTATTGATTATTGGTTGTTAGTGTGTTGTTAGTTGTATTGGATGATTGTTTATCTATGTTAGGCTTAAGAAAACTGGCTAACTTCCTATTCGGTAACTTGCTTGAACGTCTTAAGAAACATGAACCAAACGCGTACTAAAGGTTTTTATGGTTGTATTTAATGCACAAGCGAATTCTAGTGATCCCATGTTAGGAGCTTCCTAGCCGGCTCGACATAGGAGTGAAGTAGGAGCTTGTAGAGTTGGGGAAGTAAGTACGCCACCCCACGAATGGTATTAAGGAATACACCCGTCATCCACGCGACTAATACACACTAATTAACCGGTAAAAGATAGTTAGGGAGTAAGGAAATCTAAGTAAACACATTTCTCTACACATAAGTTTCTCACCACTTTTCATTTTTGTTATTTTATTTTATTTGCATTCGTAGTAATTTGGGTTAGTTGACTAGCAACTAATTCCGCCCACTCCTTCAAACCCGAGATTTTACTTGCTTTCATAAAATTATAAAAACATAAAAAGAATCTTCCTCAACCCTTAGACCTAATTAGAGTAGCCTTTCATACCTAACGAACACTATTCCCTGTGGAGAACGATCAATCCCCCGTACTTACCACTACACTATACTACATCGGTCAGGTACACTGCCTGGTGGGGTTGTAAGCCTCTTGAGATCCCTCGAGAGGTAAAACCTGTTGTAAGGTTACAAAACCACGCACATCATCCTACATCAAAACGGTGAAGTGTATCGATAGAGGGTGTCATGCCTTCTTGGCTCAAGTGACAGAAAAGAAGTCGGAGGAGAAGCGGCTTGAAGATGTGCCAGTAGTTAAGAATTTCCCCGAAGTATTCCCCGAAGATTTGCCTGGTCGGCCACCAGCCCGCCAGGTGGAATTTCAGATCGATCTAGTGCCAGGAGCGGCACGAGTGGCACGAGCATCGTATAGGTTGGCTCCATCTGAGATGAAGGAATTGTCTGAGCAATTACAGGAATTGTCAGATAAAGGATTCATTCGCCCGAGTTCTTCGCCTTGGGGAGCTCCGGTATTGTTTGTTAAAAAGAAAGACGGATCCTTCCGGATGTGTATCGATTATCGTGAGTTAAACAAACTCACAGTGAAAAACCGGTATCCACTACCTAGAATCGATGACCTGTTCGATCAACTAAAAGGATTGAGTGTCTACTCAAAATTTGATCTAAGGTCAGGTTATCATCAACTAAGAGTCAGGGATGAAGACATTCCTAAGACAGCTTTCAGGACACGATACGGGCACTATGAATTCCAAGTGATGCCATTCGGTCTGACTAACGCACTAACTGTGTCAACCATCATAGATTTCATCACATTGATTCCTTCTTTTCCCATGCAACACAGCCGATCATAGGGAGGATCTTAGGAAGCTAAAAGTCAACTTCTATATCTCTTATATCGACCTCTACTTAAAGAACATAAAACTTAAACCTTTCTCACTACTAAAACTCAAACACAAACACGCAAACAACCTCTCTTCTCACTCTCTCGGCTGTATCAAAAGGAAGAAGGAAGAAAGGAGCTTTGGTCATACTACAAGTCTCATAAGAATTCACTAGGGTTTGGTTCGAGTACGGGTTTGATTTAGAAGAAGAAAAACTATGGTTTGAAGGTTGTCAATCACGTTTTAGCCTCCCCCTTTCGTGCCTCTATTCCATTCGATTCTCTTCACCACCTTTTTGGTGTTGTAATTATTCAATCCTATTTCAATTCTAGCTCAACATCATTTTCGTTATTTGGTTTCCTTCGAAAACTCACATGTGGTACGAGTTATTATAACACGTTTTTGTTTCACAAAACAAGTCACATACACTATTAAACTCGAACCATGCATGCATGAGATATATTAACAAAAAGTAGAAACAAGCATAACAAATTACTGGAACTTGGAAGTATATGAATTCGAAACCCAAATATGTGTTTTTCATGCATGTTCAACTGTGTCAAATGGAAATATATATAACCCAGTCGAGACCCATTTTATATACGAACGAGTTACAAACATAACACCATCGAGCCTTTGGTTCAATGGTTGTATCTTTGGTACATAAGTCGACAGACCCAGGTTCGAACCAGGCAAGGTTGCTTGGAATACATATATATATTTTTTTGTACACTGATCGACTACTTCCTTTTAAAACCAAACGGACCCTTGTTGGGCTTACAAGCCCAAGGACGAAATCAATCTATTAAAAATCCACTCGGCTTCAAATTGGGCCTTAAGGCCCATTCGTTAGTTGTATATCCATTTTTGAAATAAGATGTGTCATAAGCTCGAAATAAGCTATTGAGACTATGCAAGTAAAAAGGAAATATATTTTATGGTTTATAAACTTTTGGATTAAAAATGCAATTTTTGCGAAATATGGGTTAAAAGTGTAAATTCTAGAAAAAGGGTGGTTCGAAACAGAAATTATAAGACTTTAGTAAAAACTGAGGGTGGAAACTGTAAATAATAGAAAGTTTGGGTAAGAAGTGTAATTTGAAGGTTTTGGACTAAAATTGTGAATATTTTAAACATAGGGTTAAAAGTGTAACTTTTATATAAGTTAAGGGTAAGTTTTGTAAACTTATAATAATTTTTGAGAACTTATATAATTACAAATCAATTATGTCAAGACTCTTATATAAATACAACAATATCGAAATATATATATATATATATATATATATATATATATATATATATATATATATATATATACTAGTTGTCGAAGCCCGCCCAATGGGCGAGCACGCTTTCTAATATTCCTTTTGTAACTTACACGTTATGTATTGTAGAAATTGTCTATAATCTTTATATTTGGTTTTATTTTGTTTTACGTTGTCATTATTAGTGTATTTGTAGTTCTTGGACAAACTATTATTGTGAATGCCAAGATGATATGGTTGTTCACGAGATGTTAAACGAATGTATAAGAAAGATGGAATAGACGTGTGCAACTTCATTAAATCGGTTAGAGGAGTATCCAAAGAAGAAGGTGATAATGAATGTGAAGGTGATAATGAGGGTTTATAAGGTTATATCGACTATTGTGAACATAATTAATATTTCGATTGAAGGAAAAACTAAATCTTACGACCCTCAAACCCGATGGGCCGGGATGACTTTCAAATTTTTTTTTTTTTTTTTGATTGGTTAATTGTTGGTATTTTTGAACGTGATTGTATACTGTTTTTTTTTTTTCAAAAGCCATAATGCACATAATTCTTAAGAGGGGTTATGAATTTCAAAAGGTTTGTTTATATCTAATTTAGTTACCAATGTACACCGTAATTACATTTTTAACTGCACCTACCCATCTTTGTTTTTACGGCGAACCGTATGGCGGTTGGAACAAAGAATGACACCAGACCTATGGAAGAAATAGCTATAGAAGAGGATATGCGAATATGAAACTCAACTATAAGTACCTCTGGTGGAAGACCATTCCAGCCACTAATTCTAGTGCGCGAAACATTTGACATAAGATTTGAAGACGCCATGAGGCTTGGACTTCTATGCCGTAATCGGTCCAGCTCATTAAACCCTTGATTGGTCAGCATACTGGAGACCCTAAAAATCTCTATTAACAACATGGATATATAATGCTTAGCTAAAAAGTGAAAAAAATATGAGATAAGTTTGTTATGGTTAGAAAGGAAGCACTTCATTCAACTTACATAATCATTAGTTTAAAGCACAATATAAAAATCCCATCCGGAAGTGCTTTCGTAGAAGAAATAAAATAATGGTTAAAAAAACTTACAAATACTGTGAGTTTATAGGCATATGTACTGAATAGATAGCATGCTTGAATACATATTCCTTGCAACATAATCAAACCGCTAAAGAAAATGACGATCCTAACATTATATCCATCAAATGAGTAAAACATATAGTTTGGCTAGCAGTGAAGTGACGCCACAAGAAGCTGGGGTGTAACAAACGAATGTTCCATCAGGAATAACAAAATGGTCAAATGTTTCTAATAATCAATTTTATAATATCAATTTGATACTAACTACAATAAAAAATTGTATAACATTCATCACTTAATGTAATTCATCTTTGCCTTATTTCGAGCAACAAACCGTTCCTTAGCAGCAGCTACAACATGCTGGTTTCTTTTTTATTATTGGTTGGAAGTTGAGTTGCTATGCTTTCAGTTTTGGACTCTTGCTCCGGAGAATCATTAAATACTTCTTATTTATGAAGAACAGGAGCAGGTGGTTTCTTTTTTGATGATCAGTTGGAAGTTGAGATGGTGGGCTTTTTGATTTGGATTCTGGCTTTGGGGAATCATTAGATACTTCTTGTTTATGAAGAATAGGAGGAGGTTTTGCTTCAACAATTTCAGATATTACCTTGGACATTTCAGATATTCCTTGGACGCCACCGAGGTTTGACCATGTTTTTCTTCTCGAGCACATGGTGAAACCACCTTTGATGGTTGACTTTCTTATGACTTGAGATTCTTTGACTCAGGTTTATGCTTGCTGGTTTTGGTTGACACAGGATCTAGTGTTCCGAAGGTGACATTTTTTTATAATCTGTGATAGAACTCAGACATATCACCATCCTTTTTGGTAATCTGTTGCACAAAAATGGAATCTTGTGAACATGCATTTTTCATTAGCTATGAAACATAAACATGACATAAATGAATGCTTTGACATTAGGGGAGCCTGCATTTCTCTTAGACGATATAGCATATTATGTCATATTTAGGACTACCGATAAAAAGGTCCACAAGATATCGCAATTGATAATATTTTATCTATGCCTATTAATGAGACATAGGTGACTAATTGTGCCTTCTTTAAATGCCTATAAATATCATACGTCCAAGACAATAAAGGTGACTAATTTTTACATCTTTATATGCCTATAAATATCATGATTAAGATGATCCTATCAGTTTGTACCTAGTTCTTGGTTCTTTCTCTAAGTATGCCAGCAACCTCAACTCGGTTATTCAAATCCTATTGGCCGATTATTGTGGTATCCTTTTTATAAAATATCCATATAACATGTGCATATCGGCACATCATATGAATGATAAATGTTTACTTAAAAGAGCCCATATTATCGTGTACGATTATAAATTAAATCAGATGAACCTTATAAAAATGACAGGCAAAAACTATTGCGTTTGTTATTGCTATATATGTAAACTATCTATCGTGAAACGAAATTCCACAAGCCGAGTAAGTCGTTGGGTACCTTAGATAGTATTATAACTAATGACACATTAGCATTTGCATAGTAAAATTCATCACCCTGATATGAGCATGATGGAAATCATGCCACAGCTCCACCGTTTTCCAAATCAGCTAAAAAAACACTAAACTCACAACAAACATTGATAAATTGTCATCTGTGCACCAAATCAGCTAAGAGACAGAATCCTTTTTTTTATGAATAGGACCGCATAAGCATCATAATTGAAGTTTATTAATTTATGGATATATTCAGTAAGCACACGCCTAAAAGATATAGATACAAACTGTGATGACACACTGTGAGGTCGAAAAGAAATACCGACCGTGAAGTAGCTCGAACCAACCGAAACACATAACCAAAACCCGAACCGTTACCCAACTCAATCCCAAACTGTTTGACCCCCTTTGAAATGAATTAGTTGGTAAAAAATCACAAAAAAACTCAGGCTTTCAGCTACTTAAAATACCAACATCATACTAAAGCTTTTCCTTTTGTGAATCACTTGCTAGGCCGATAGTAGGGTCTGATGATTCGAGCCCAAGAAACCTGTTTATTAATATCACAATAAATCCAATTTGGAAAAAATGAAAGAACTGGATATCGGATGATTTAATTCAGATATGGTTCATTTTCTAATACCTTTGATTTGTTAATTCGCCATGGAAAAACTCCACTTACTGACGCAGGCATTCAACAACTTTTTTGTATACTCCTAACCTGGAAATCAAAAACTACCCGAGTTAATGAACGCATATTTTGAAACTGGCCTCAAGATTAGTGATGAACTCAAATAAGTACATTTTATTACTATCATTTATCCTATTAATTTGACTTGTTTTATTATATTATGTATGAGGATTGATACTTAATCGTTTACTTTTGTAATTCTCAGTTGAAAACAAGCATTTGGTGAAACTTGGCGATTTTGGACTAATTATGGAGCAAAACATGCAAGAAGTTAAGAGTCTACTGAAATGTACAAGATCAAGACTATTCTGCTCCAGATGCGCCGCATCTCACTTATGACATGCGCCGCATCACTATCAATATTTCACCAGATACGATCCAAGATACAAGAGGACATGCGCCGCATCTAATTATGGAGTTACGCCGCATCTTCTGGCGGTGTACGGATATTCCTGAATATTATAATCTTGGACCCCACGCGAAGTTAAGTAAATGCGCCGCATCTACTTACTAGATGCACCGCATCTTACCCTCAGACAGAAACTATAAATACCCCAAGACCAGACGAATTTCGTGTGACATATATTATATCCGAAGACCGAAGACCAGAAACCTAGGACGAATTCAGTCAAGGCAGCAGCATAAGACACACCCAAATCAAAGATACAAGAGCTGTAAGAAGGTGCTGCATGTGTTTAATTCATTAAGTAGTTTTTGTGGAAAACTAGAAGGGGGGTTGAATAGTTTTTACCGTTTTAAAGATTTCTTTGCTTTGTTACTATATGTTAATTTCAAAGGAAACAATCACAAATAAATAATCACACAATATAAACAAAAGATAAAGAGAGGAAAGATCAAACCACACGACACTGTTGTTTATAGTGGTTCGGCTACAAGGACTCTCTTCCTTGCCCTACTCCACTCCCCGAGTTTCTTACTCGAGAGTTTATCTTTCACTAAGAAACAAACTCCTTTTCCAGGCGGAGAAAACCTTTACACGTCGCTTACTTCCTTTTCCGGTACTAAGCTAAACACCGGGTTCTTTTCACAAGGTAGAACCAACCTGACGTCGCCTACTTACTTTACCGACACTAAGCTAGATGTCGAGTTCTTTACACGGGTACAACTACTCCCTACACTCCTTGTGCTTTAAGGACTAAAGCACTAACCACACTCACTGATTACAAATGATAGATATGATGTGTGAAACAAACTACAATATCACACAGTAATGCAACTAAAGGATTACGGTTCTGTAGATCCTTGAATGCTTGATCTCCTTTCTACAAAATGAAAGATCAAAGTGAAATGCAACTATGAATGATGTTAGTAAGATATGTACTGAATGAATATGTGTGTTAAAGCTATATGAGTGATGATAGAGCCAAATGATCAGCTTCCTATTTATAGGCAAGCTGATCTTCAGCTCACGGATCCCACGGATCCCTCAAAAGGGATCCGTCCCTTATGTGATTTGGATCCGTGGGACATGACAGCTAAGGTATAGTTGTCTCTTACCATGTCTTAGTTGTATCTTACCAAATCATCCAAGATCTTCAAATGTCAACTATGTATCTTGCAAATCTAACCAAGATATATCAAAGATCTTCTATGTGATGTATGCAATGATGTCATGGAATGGTTTTAGAATTAAAGTTTCCTTTTAAGGAAACAAGTTACTAAACTTGTAATTCTTAGTTAATATGTGAAGTGTAAAGTGTGTACTTAAGAGACTAAGCTAGTATTTATTATTTGCTAAAAGATATTCCTTATATTTGTCATTAACAAAACTAATGAAAGATCAAAGAATATAAATAACGTTTTTGAGACGCTATTTGTATTAACAATCTCCCCCTTTTTGTTGATGACAAAACATAAGGTATATTTTTGAGCAAGAGAATAAATATAGCATGAGTTCTTAAAAATATATATTAAGTTTGTTTATTAAAGAAAAGTTTTGTAAAAAATGTATGTACTGTGATGAATCACAGTTGATGCAAACTTAGTTCCTTTCTCCCCTTTTTGTCGAAACAAAAAGAGTAGCGTAGCGGAATGCGATTTTGAGAACTTTAAAGCTCCCCCTTGTTATATACTCCCTCTAGATGGAGTAATCAAGGAAGTGATGCATGAATCTACAAAACAAATGGTTAGTATATGAAATGCTTATGAGATGCTCCCCCTTGATGTATACTCCTCACTACTCGAGTACCAACGTATACTATGAAGGGTATGATATGCTGCAAATGAAGTGTTAGTAATGAATGACTTCAATGAAAAAGTAGAATGCTTGTGAAGTATTCTCCCAAACAAGCCTTTTAATAAGTTTTGACTTGAAAAAGTCAAAGTAAGTGTCGGATCATTATTTGTACCTAATGTAATTATAATCAAGGTATAATATATGCTATAGAAGAATGTTAGTTCACAATGATAATGATAATATGCAATATGTTGATCACTCATAAGCATAAAACATCATATTCATATAAATTGAAAATTTTGTGACAAAAGTCACAAAGAGAAATGATGTTATGATTACAATAAAAAGACATAAAAAGTAAAAAGTCCTAAAACAACAATTTTAAAGGACCTAACAACTAGTCTAAAAAGCTCCTATTGAGGAGGATGAGAGATTGCGTTCAAACGTTCAAGAACATGGTTCAAGATGAACCTCATCTCATTTTGAAGCTCATGGACCAAGATGTTGGTCCTTTGGGCCAAGTGAGCCGTTCTTTCACAATGTGCGCAATCATGACTTGAGAAGCCGGGAGGGAGACTAGGCTCCAAGTTTTGCGGTGGTGGTGGTGGTGGTGGTTGGTTGTTGTTGTTGTTTGATGGTTGTTGTGGTGTTTGGAGGGAGTTCATAAGGATGTTTTGAATGTCCATTGCTTCATGAAGGCGATGGTCAACCATACCTGAGAGAGTGTAGAGACGGTTGAGCTCTTCACTAATCTCTTCTTGGGTTTGAGGCACATTCATCCACATTGCCTCGTCAATGGCAACTAGAGTAGATGTGGGTGATAGAGGTTGTTGTTGAGGTTGGGATGATTGTGCATCATGGTATAAAGGGCCATGGATATCCGGGTAAACCGGGTGAAAAAGCATTGGTTGTTGACCTTCAAAGGTCATGGGTGGAAGATTGGGTAATTTAGGTGAAAGTTCTTCTAAGTCATCAAGATGTGGTAATGTAGGAGGAGTCCTAAATAATTCCAAGGGTTGGAGTTTGGGTGATTTTGGTGGTGATGGTGATCTAACAGGCTGTGATGGAGCCGGTGGTGGAGTAGAGGCTATTGGAGTAATGGTTGGTGGTGGTGTTTGTATAACAACATTTGATGGTGTTGGGGTGGAGAGTGTAAGGAAATTTTCACTAGCAATGGGTGATGATATATTGAGAGGAGAATTTTCCTCAGATGAGGAGTTTGCTAAGTTGATAAAACAACAGGGTTTAACACTAATGCGGGCTGTTCTTCTTGAAGTTCTAGATGTGGAAGAGTTGTGTGACTTAGTCATGGTGAAGTATGATAGCTAAGATGTACAGGAGAGGAAATGGTTATTGTGTGAAGGGATGATCCTAAAGTGCTAATTTATAGACAGAAGGTTTATGAGTCTGTGTGTTTGGATTTGATGTGAATCAAATAGAGAATGTTGGTTACTAATGATTTGGAACAAAAATTTGTGTAGGTCATATCAAGGAAGTCAATCCATTGAGCTTTGGTTGAGTAATATGTTGTGGATTTGCAGTTATTACAAGAAGATAGTGGAAAGGATGATGATTTGATATTTCCACGGATATGACGGATCCCTAAAAAGGGTTCCTTCTTTGTATCAGTTTGGTAACTCACACCTATGTTTCAAAATTTTAAATTTTGGTGGGAAATTTTGTTCCTAAGTTTCTAAGAATTCCCTAATGATTCTAGGATGAATTATGATTAGTGAAGGAATCCTAAATGATACTAAACATTTAAGATTTTAAGAATCGGGATAAGTCGAAAAAGTTTTGTAATTTTACTGGGAAACCTGCGGATCCAAATGGTTGCAAATGCGGAACCCTATTTTGGAATCCGCCAAATCCGCAGGATGGCGGTTGGCGGATCCAACGATAAGCCTTGGCGGAACCCTGTTTTGGGATCCGCCGGATCCGTATGTCTAAAACTTAAAAAGTAAACAGAACATATGTCAAATGTGTCGTTTTTCGATGAAAACCCGAAAATTCACCTAGACCTTATTTAGTATCTAATATGTATAGCAAAACAACTAAATATGATTACATTAACACATGATTGCACATAGTTTAATCCGTACTTAGAAACTTACCATTTTGGGTGTTATGCCAAACACTGGCTATAACCCGGAAAATTGATAACCATGATGGTTATCCACCTGCAAGTGTTAGTTATTACACATACACAACAAGTATTATCAGATAAATTCTAGACACATAGAAGTTTAACAACACAATATCCAACATTGTTTAAAACCAAACACTCCATTAACTCAGCTTCTTCTTCAACTTCTTCATCCCCTTGTGTAATTTCATCATCCAACGCCCCAGATTCTTCACCATTCCTTTGATGTTTCGATACTCAGCAGATTCATGTTGAATTGGAGGAAGATGGCTCAAGTATTCGGGTGGAGGAATCCTAGAATTTGGCATACCATCATCTTCACTCATTGAAGATGATGAGGATGATGTTGGAACACGAGGACGTTTGCCCTTATCAATACTAACCCTAAAGTCACTCAAAGGAACGAAGGTATGTTCAATTTCATTATAATCCGGAACAAAGCCTAGATGGTTTGGACGAGCGGGTGCAAAGGCTCTATAAAGTCGGGTTAAGAGCATACCATAAGGCATTGCAATCTTGCTTTGAACCGGAATGTCACACATTCTTTTGGCAACATAATAGGCAAGATTGAAGGGTTGACGAGTAGAGATGTTGTACATCATGTGACATAAACAAGCATTGATATGATCACGGTTTCCTATGGTGCACATCACATTTGCCCTTAATACATCCTCCATCTTCTTGAATTCGGGTCTTAGTTCATTAAGTTCCATTGCAAATGGATCTCTAGCAACTTCACGACCACGATACATTCTTGTGGGGTTGTTCTTAGGAATGAAGAGATGTTCCCTAATCACTTCTTTTGATTGGAGAGGAGTGGCATATGGTGCCGTCCTATCAAGATTGGAGTCTAAGATTGTTAAGGACCATTTGTCCGAGTAAATACATGTACCTTGACTTGGAATTCCTAAGACCTCACCAAATTGATCAAGAGGGATGTTGACAAGATTTCCATTTAGAGTAAAATGAAGACTTAAGTAACCTTCATCACTCGAGCTAAGACCTACACTAGCATAGAACTCAAGTATGAACCTAGGAATGATTGGTTCATCTATGTCTAAAAGAGAATCAAATCGAATTGCGGCTAATTGTTCCCTAAGTTGAGTTCCTTCATAGAATGATGCATCTACGGCTCTACCCTCATGAACATACTTTTTCTCTAAGGCTTTGAAAATTTCGATTTGGGCATCGGTTAGACCCTTGGTTTTGTGGACTTTGGGTAAATAGTTAACGGTTTTCTTGTGATCGTAGTTGGTTGCGGGAGGCATGATTTTCCTAAGTACAAAAAGTTACATAGTTTAAGTTAAAATGATCAAAGGAAGTGTAAAATTCCTAGTGTGTGCCTACATGGGGACAATGTGGAGGTGCGGTTATCTCGACTCCTTTTGATGCAAGAAAAATTAGTTTATGCAAGTTTTGTTTACAAACGAGAGATAACCCAAACACTCCTATTTCAATGTAGCTACGGTTGAATGTACCCGAAAATACATATTAGTTATGTATTCCCTTTAGCATTCAAGAGACATTATGCAAGTGAAGTCTAAAAGATATCGTTTTTGCATTTGTATGAACAATGTAAGAAAAAATCATTTTACCTAGTCGTTAGAAGATTTTAGTGAAAAATTTTCATGGGGTTTTTGTTAAATTAAGACAATGTGCTATGAGATGCAATTCCTAACTAAGAAAAACATGTTTTTAAGTATAATGCAATAAATATGCTTCATGATTTTTCAAGAATTATGCATATACCCCAAGTTTTGGTTTTGTGCATGAAATGGAAATCCTAGACGCAGATCAGGAGTATAAATATGATAAGAATATTTACAGTGATGTTAGAAGCACAAATTTGTGGAATAAAATGGTCTAAAATGTGATGGAGATTAAGTGTGTGTCGGATGTAGTAAGGTGATATGTTTTGGAGTGAGGAATGAATAGTAGCTGTTCTTGTTTATTAAATAATAAACTGCACATAGCATGCGACGGATCCGGCGGATCCCAAACAAAGGATCCGTCCTTGTTGTCGATTGGATCCGCGGATTCAGAACGCATGTTTTGGTTTAGTGTCGTGTATATCTAAACTAATGTTAATACTAATGTTTCTCCTAATCACTAGGTTCCATTAATCCTAATCCAAGTCTAAGATAATTGAAAGGTTCTCGTTTAAGTGGTTTAGTGAGAATATCGGCAATGTTGTCCTCTGAGGAAACTTTCTCAATTGAGATGATTCCCTTCTGTACATTGTCGCGAAGGAAGTGATGGCGTATTTCAATATGTTTGGTTCTAGCGTGTTGGACTGGATTTTTGCTTAGATCGATAGCACCTTTGTTGTCGCAAAGAATGGGAATGTTGTTGAGTTCAATTCCATAGTCGACGAGAGCTTGTTTCATCCACAGTGCTTGTTGACACGCCTTTCCTGCAGACACATACTCTGCCTCTGTTGTTGAGATTGCGAGGGCAGTTTGTTTCTTAGCGAACCATGATGTTAGACAATATCCTACAAAAGTACAAATACCACTAGTACTTTTCCTATCAACATAATCACCTGCGTGATCTGAGTCAGTATACACTATGGTTTCTACACCCGTTCCTTTGGGATACCATAATCCTAACTGTGTAGTACCTTTAATATACCTAAAGATTCTTTTAACAGCTTCAAGATGGGAAGATTTTGGATCTTCTTGAAAACGTGCACATAGACAAACACTAAACATAATGTCAGGCCTACTAGCCGTAAGATAGAGTAAACTACCAATCATTCCTCTATATTTAGTGCTATCTACGGATTCATTTTCTTCATCCTTAGTAAGTTTGGTTTCGGAGGACATGGGTGTTCTCATGGGTTTTGAGTCTTCAAGACCAAACTTCTTAAGCATATCTTTGATATACTTTGATTGGTTGAAGAATATCCCATCTTCTAATTGTTTAATTTGGAGACCTAAGAAAAAGTTTAGTTCCCCCATCATACTCATTTCAAACTCGTCATGCATGATTTTGAGAAATCGTCGCATAACTCTTGACAAGTTGAACCGAATATAATGTCATCCACATATATTTGGACTATAATAATATGTGATCCCTTTTTCTTGGTGAAGAGAGTATTGTCTACTAGGCCCATGGTATACTTATGGTCAACTAGGAAAGTCTTAATTCGATCATACCAAGCCTTTGGTGCTTGCTTAAGTCCGTATAAAGCTTTCTTAAGTTTAAAAACATAATTTGGTTTTTCAAAGTCGGCAAAGCCGGGAGGTTGTGCAACATATACTTCTTCATTAATAAGACCATTTAAGAAAGCACTTTTGACATCCATTTGAAATAACTTAAAATCATGTGCACATGCATATGCAAGTAATATCCTAATAGACTCAAGTCTAGCTACTGGTGCAAAGGTTTCATCGTAATCTATACCTTCTTGTTGATTGTAACCTTGAGCTACTAGCCTAGCTTTGTTTCTAGATATAATACCCTTTTCATCCATTTTATTTCTAAAGACCCATTTGGTGCCTATTATGGTTTGGTTTTTAGGTGGAGGTACCAAAGTCCAAACATCATTTCTAATAAATTGATTAAGTTCTTCTTGCATAGCAATTACCCAAGATTCATCTTTTATTGCCTCGTCAATATTTTTAGGTTCAATGGTTGAAATAAAGCAAAAATAATTACTTTCATTTTGAGCTTTGGATCTTAATGTTCTTTCATTAAGTTTTCCTATGACGTTTTCTAATGGATGACTTTTAGTTTCTTTAACATTGACTATTTCTCCTTTTACGGGTTCATTGTCATTTTCAATGTTTTCTATAGTATTAACCATTTGACTTTCAACTAAGTCATCATCTACCAAAGGTGATGTCTTAGAGGGAGGTGGACTTTCGTTGAATGTTACGTTCAACGATTCATCGACTCTTGATGTTTCCTTGTTTAATACAATGTATGCTTTACTGTTTTGTGAGTACCCAAGGAATACACCTTCATACGACTTTGGGTCGAACTTAGTGAGATAGTCCTTTGTGTTTAAAATGAAGCACTTGCTTCCAAAAACTCTAAAATATCCTAATGTAGGCTTTTTGCCTCGATAAATTTCATAAGGAGTTTTATTTAAAAATTGTCTAATTAAAACTCTATTTAGGATATATGTAGAAGTATCTACAGCGTGACACCAAAACTTTTGTGGTATGTTTTGTTCATTTAACATAGTTCTACTCATTTCTTGAATTGTTCTATTTTTACGTTCTACTACACCATTAGATTGAGGTGTACGAGGAGCCGAGAAATTATGAGTTATTCCATTATTATCACAAAAATTTCCAAATTGAATTTCATTGTCAAATTCTCGACCATGGTCAGTTCTAATAGATACTATATTACTTCCTATTTGATTTTGAATTTTCTTGCTTAGAATTTCAAATTTGTCGAATGCCTCATTTTTAGTTTTCAAAAACTTTGTCCATGTATATCTAGAGTAATCATCTACTATAACTAAAGTGTAAAAATTTCCTCCATAACTTTGTATAGCCGACGGGCCAAACAAATCCATATGTAATAATTCTAGGCATCTAGATGTAGATACCATGTTTTTAGCCTTATGGCTACTATGTACTTGTTTTCCAATTTTGCAAGCATCACAAAAGTGTTGGTCATATTTCAACTTGGGTAGGTTCCTAACGAGTTCTTTGGATGACAAAGATTGAATAAGCCTCATATTAGCATGATCTAAGCGTCGATGCCATAGAGTTGAGTTTTCGTCCAAGGAGGTAAGACATAACTTATCTTTAGGTGTTTTATCTAATTTCATAACATAGACATTATTCTTTAAAACACCTTTTCCTACGGTTATGCCATCTTTAAGTATTTTACTTCCATTTTCACTGAAAAGGACGTTATACTTTTTCCGGCATAATTGACTTATACTAAGTAAATTAAAACCTAAATTATCTACATGAGCAACATCATCAATAGATAGAGAGTCATGAGAGATTGTACCTTTTCCGATGATTTTACTTTTAAGCTTGCTACCGAATGTGACATTACCTCCGTCATACACTTGGTAGGTTGAGAAAAGATTTTTGTTTCCCGTCATGTGTCTTGAGCACCCACTATCTTTGATCCACTCATCAGGTTCAAGATCAACTTTCAAGCATACCTAAGTTCATAAAAGACTCAAGCATTTGGTCCCCAATATCTCATGGGTCCGTTTGGGTTAAACATGACATTATCATGGTTTATGTATGTAAATGGTGGACCATTGTTCCATGACATATAGCTAGGACCATGAAAGTTTCTAGGCATGTTTTGGTTCCAATTATTTTGATAAGTATGTTGTGGATTAACTATACTCTTTGGAAAGGGGTGTTTGGGAAAACTCATTTGAGGTCTCTGTTGATCCGTTTTAACTCTATATTCATTTCTAGCTTGTCCTCTTCCTAAAGATACTGCTGGTTTATGTTTATTATTGGTTATACTACTATTAGGTTTCTTAGTAACTTTAACAAATTCGGAACGGTCGACTTTGTGAACCTTCTGTTCAACTTGAGTACCCGCGGATCCTTTGGATACACTTGGCGGATCCAAATTTTTGGATCCGTCGGATCCGTGAGTGTCCAACTTGGTTGAATCAGTTTTATTCACAGTCTGTTCCTTATACTCACTTAAAGTTCCTAGTTTCATAAAGCCTAGTCCTGTTTTATCATGAGGTAGCTTTTGCATTTTCATTATTTCATCTGCACAACTTATGTTTTTATCAAACCTTTTAAACTTAGAATTTTGTTTGATCAAATCTTCCTGTGTGGTTCTTAAGGTTTCTAATTCAAGTTTTAGTTCTTGACAAGACACACATGTTTCTTTACTATCTTTACCTTTTTCAATTCGTATTGCTTTTTCTTTAAGCCAAAATACTTCATTTTCTAAAAGTGTTGTCTTAGTTTTCAAAAACTTGTTTTTGTTTATGATTTTTAAAGTAACGTCACACAGTTTGTTATATTCTACTTCTAATGTTTCGTCATCTATAAAGGAGCATGAATCAGAATGTACCTCTTCTGTGTCATTAGCCATAAGTGCCATTTCGTTGTTCTTAGGCTCATCATCATCATCTCCTTCACTATCGCTCCAAGCTCCGCTAACAAAGGCTCTTTGAGACTTGGTCTTTGGAGGCTTTGGACATTCTCCTATTAAGTGACTGGAGTCACCACATCTATAGCATTTCCTATCAACCTTACCTTTCTTGTCTTCATGATCTTTCCGAGAGGATTTCTTTTCATCACGAGGTGGTTTCACAAACTTTCCTCGTCTCCTGAAGAATTTCTTGAAATCCCTCATGGCCATTGCATACTCTTCATCATCACTGTTTGAACAAGACTCATCATCACTTGACTCGACTTTGGCTTTCAAGGCAATAGACTTGATCTTCTCCTTTTTGCCTTTGACAATTTCCGAGTCTTTTTCCATAATCATTTCGTGAACTTTTAGGTTTCCTATGAGCTCATCTAGTGTCATGCTTGATAGATCTTTAGATTCTTCAATAGCTGTCACCTTTGCTCTCCATTTCGGATGGAGTGCTCTTAGAAATTTCCTGACAAAATTCTTACTAGAAAAAGATTCATCAAGTGCTTTAAGTGATGTAATAATAGTATTGAACTTAGCAAACGCACTATCAATGGTCTCATCTTCAGAGATAACAAATTGTTCGTATTGTTGGACAAGAAGATCAATTTTGTTATCTTTTACTTGTGAGTTCCCTTGATGAGTGATAATAAGAGATTGCCAAATATCCTTAGCCGTTTTACACATAAAGACTCTTTCATATTCTTTCTTAGGTAAGGCATTATAAAGCATCATTTTGGCTTCATTATTTTTGGCAATTAGTTTCTTTTGCTCATCACTGTGACGAGTAATAGAAACTCCTTCATCCCGACCACCCGAAATATTATTACTAATAGGTTTGTAATCACCATCAACTATAATATACCATAGATCTATGTCCTTTGACATTACATAAGTCTCAAAGCGATTTTTCCAATAAATAAAACAATTTGGTTCAAATAGAGGTGGTCTCTGCATAGATTGCCCTTCTTTAAAGTTTTCAAAATCCATGGATCGTTTTAAGTTTTAAAATACAATATATTTTAAAGATCTTAAGTAACGTAGCTCTGATACCAATTGTGGAAAACTAGAAGGGGGGTTGAATAGTTTTTACCGTTTTAAAGATTTCTTTGCTTTGTTACTATATGTTAATTTCAAAGGAAACAATCACAAATAAATAATCACACAATATAAACAAAAGATAAAGAGAGGAAAGATCAAACCACACGACACTGTTGTTTATAGTGGTTCGGCTACAAGGACTCTCTTCCTTGCCCTACTCCACTCCCCGAGTTTCTTACTCGAGAGTTTATCTTTCACTAAGAAACAAACTCCTTTTCCAGGCGGAGAAAACCTTTACACGTCGCTTACTTCCTTTTCCGGTACTAAGCTAAACACCGGGTTCTTTTCACAAGGTAGAACCAACCTGACGTCGCCTACTTACTTTACCGACACTAAGCTAGATGTCGAGTTCTTTACACGGGTACAACTACTCCCTACACTCCTTGTGCTTTAAGGACTAAAGCACTAACCACACTCACTGATTACAAATGATAGATATGATGTGTGAAACAAACTACAATATCACACAGTAATGCAACTAAAGGATTACGGTTCTGTAGATCCTTGAATGCTTGATCTCCTTTCTACAAAATGAAAGATCAAAGTGAAATGCAACTATGAATGATGTTAGTAAGATATGTACTGAATGAATATGTGTGTTAAAGCTATATGAGTGATGATAGAGCCAAATGATCAGCTTCCTATTTATAGGCAAGCTGATCTTCAGCTCACGGATCCCACGGATCCCTCAAAAGGGATCCGTCCCTTATGTGATTTGGATCCGTGGGACATGACAGCTAAGGTATAGTTGTCTCTTACCATGTCTTAGTTGTATCTTACCAAATCATCCAAGATCTTCAAATGTCAACTATGTATCTTGCAAATCTAACCAAGATATATCAAAGATCTTCTATGTGATGTATGCAATGATGTCATGGAATGGTTTTAGAATTAAAGTTTCCTTTTAAGGAAACAAGTTACTAAACTTGTAATTCTTAGTTAATATGTGAAGTGTAAAGTGTGTACTTAAGAGACTAAGCTAGTATTTATTATTTGCTAAAAGATATTCCTTATATTTGTCATTAACAAAACTAATGAAAGATCAAAGAATATAAATAACGTTTTTGAGACGCTATTTGTATTAACAGTTTTGTTTTATTGTGTTAGTAAACTTTAATTCATCAAGATTGGTGGCTTGTGTAATGTGACAACGGAAAGATTGCACTCCCTTAAAACTGCTTTCTCATTAATTAAAGTTTATATGTTGATGTCATTGGTGACTTTTATTAGTGCATTGATAACCTCTGTGTCTAGCTGAGCGTTGATCGGGTCGCCATGCCTCTGCCCTCGCCTGTTTATTAGATCGCCTATGCATTCTATGGTCTGTAGAAAAGTAGGAGAAAGATAAACGGGATAGTCATAAGTAATCATTAAGGGTTTACTCGCCGATAAGATTAGAACCAACGAGAAAGGACTTAATCTCGGTGCGTTGCATCGAACTATACACTTCATATAACACTAGCAATAAAACAAGTGACAAACTACTTATCATAAGGACAGCCCTCTTATTGTCTCAAGTATTTATCTATGTACGTGTGTGCTACTTGCTGATTCGTGCCTATTGGTTTAGTTTATTATTTAATTGCAACCAAATCGTGCCAGTCTCTCAGGCTGAACCCCCTTGCGTTAGAATAGGTTGTATAGCTAACTTAATATATTAAAATACTAATTAGAATAACGAGATAATACGTTCCACTCTTAGTGATCGACACTCTACTTACCATTATATTCATACTGACCGGGTACACTGCTCGTTAAGTGTGTGTGTTATTGATAAGTCGGCTAAATATAAATTTAAAACTTGAGTAGGCATTAAAACTGCTAAACCGCAACGACACATCGCACGCATCAAGTTTTTGGCGCCGTTGCCGGGGAGTGAATTGTTATTATCTGTTAATTTGATTAGTATTTTAATTAGGTTTTTAATTTTATTTTATCTAACCGCTAACTTTGTTGTGTATTAGTTTAATTTGCATTCATTGTATTATTTTGCATATTTTCTGTTTTTGTGTGTTATTTGTTTGCTTTTATTTTGTTTTTATTTTCGTGTGTTTTTATTTGTTTTAATTTTTCGTATTTTTTGTGTTCTGCTATCGTTGTACTGAGCTAAATCAAACGATACGGCGCATCTGATTTCTCAGATACGGCGTATTGCGTTTAATTTTTATAAAATACAACGCGTTTAAATAATTCGATACGACGCATCTTTTCCCCAAGATACGGCGTATCTGTTTTTAACAAAAAAATTTTTCTAAGCAATAAAGTAATACGACGCATCTTTTCCCAAGATACGGCGTATCTGTTTTTGATAAAAAATTTTCTAAACGTTAACGCCATACGACGCATCTGCTTTAGCAGATACGGCGTATCTATTATTTTAATTAAAAACAGTTTTCGAATTATTAAACAGATACGGCGCATCGATCTCTGTCGATACGGCGTATCTTCTGAATCAAAAATCTTATATTTTGAAACGTAACGAAAATACGGCGCATTAACTTTTGTTAATACGACGCATTTAATTTTAAATAAATATCGATTTTTGATTATAAAAATTGATACGGCGCATTCTAATTTCTAAGCGGCGTATCTATTTTCTGAATAAAGTCTGATTTAATTTTAACGATTATAAGATACGGCGTATCCAACTTTTTGGATACGGCGCATCGTCTACAGATATCAGCTATTTTTATTCTTATATCCGTTTCTATATTCATTAATTTCTCTTCTAGCGAACAAATCCTACTGATGCTTTCGTGATTATTTCAGAAGGAAAATGGTCGGATTCGGAGAACTGATTGACTTCGACTTTGAAGCCAATTTTATGAATGGAGTATTAGTGCATGATAAATCACCCGAACGTTACAATGGGGACTACATTGAACTTAATGACCTTGATGGACCATTAGAATCCAATGACCTATTCATGAATGATGCGGAATCTTAGTTAGAAGAAGGAGAAATTCTGGATAGTCCAGAAGTCAACGTTATTAATACTAGGAATTACGATGAATTTGAGGAATATCATGGTTCATGGGATTACGGGAGAAGGATCCACGCCAATTGTGCTTACAATTTGCAATTCCCATGCATGATTGGGTACAAGTGTATTGACGCCAATTTCTTTCCTATTTTGCCGATCAATGTCATGTCAAGAAGCTTTTACTATTCTATTATGAGAAAGAAAGTGGAGTATAAGGGAAAGAATGTAGTTGGAGCCTTCATTAATGTCCCGGTCTTCGTTGGATGTTTTACTATTGTTACTGAGTTCGCCGTTGTTGAAGACATGAATGCCTATTGTGACAGCGATATGGGTGACGTGATTGTTGGAAAACCATTTTGTAGGGAGATCACTATTAATGCAAAACGATTTGAAGGAAAGATCACCTTTCAATTTGGAAGCGAAGTTATCACTTATATGATGCCCCGAACTCACCCTGGGTTTAAACATGCTACTAATAGGTTCTGTTACAAATTTTCTCCATTCCTTTTTGTTGGTGATGATGACATGAAGAGAGGGATTGAGTACCCATATCAAATGATGGAAGGATTCTACAAAAGAGTGTTGAAGTTGGGACCTGAATATATACGTGACGAATTAGTTGCTAAATGGATCCTACGTGGCAATGTGGGAATGAATAGAACTAAATAAAGAGCTGAACGTGAGTCTAACTTGAAGACTCTGGAATAAAGACAAGTGCTGACCGGGAGACAACCCGGAAAATTTTTATTATTCTGTTTTGTGTCGAGTCAGTCAGGCCGCAGAGGATACGGCGCATCTCAATTCCGAGATGCGACGCATCTCCTGCACTGGTCATATCTTACTTTATTTTTCTGCATTTTTACTTTTAACTTTAAAACTTTTTATCAGTTTATTTCAATGCGGCGCATCCCTGGTTAAGGATGCGACGCATCTTCTATTCTGATCCGTAATTATTCCAGGCTCGATACGGCGTATCTTCTTCCATAAGATACGGCGCATCGACTGACCTGATGATTCTCATTTTTATTTTTAAGTTTTTATTTTTCCTAACTACTAATGTATTATGCAAGTTTGAACCTTTCTTAATTTAGGTGTGTTTAAAAGCCTTCGTGGTATTATAGATTCCTGAATTTCCTGTGGATACATCAAATATGAAGCTTAAACGTTCTCATCCACAAGAAAGATGATTTTTGCTCTTATACAAATAATGGAGGATCATACCGAGCAAATCTCAGGGGAGTTTTCCTGTTCTAATTCTTTTATTTTCCAGTTTTTAACCTTTCATACAAACAACGAGGACGTTGTTTAACTTAAGTGGGGGGATTGGAGAATTAGAACACTTAACACTTACTTGTCCTAAACTTTTCAAAATATGCTTAAAATGTGCTTAATATATCAAAACTTTAAAAATTTTAGCATGTTTTTGTTTAAAGTCTAAGTTGCATAGCTGCACACATGACGTTATTTTCAAAAATTGTGATTTTTCAAAATTCACAAATCTATGAGTGTGCCGGTGACTTGTAAACTTTAGAACTTGGCTTGTATACTATTCGAGACCACCATAATAAGTATTATTTATATAATTGGAATGACTTGTCTAAATTGGTAAAATTTCTAGGATTACACCCAAATAGCCTATTATATGTTATGTGTTATTAGCTAACTACACTGGTTAGTTAACCCCCGTATAAACCTTTTGTTACTCTCATTTTTAGAGTAAGATACCCCTAGAAAAACACTCAGAGCCATTCCCTTCGTTTCTTATACCTTTGTTAAAATGTTTCGTTACACCTTAAACCTTAGCCTACCCTGTAGATTAGAATCCGTGGTTGGTTAATTGCTATAGGCAAAGTGTGTTTCCTTACATTACCTGTGTTCGCGTGCGTAATTCATTATCTATGGTTAGGTCGGGAAATTGCACAATGCAATTGGAGTGAAAGTAAATATTGTATATCTTTGAGTTTATTTTTCGTGTGTTTACTACTTTCACTATTACCGTTATTTCTGAAGTCATGAAAAGTATGGAATAATTATCCAGAATTATCATTATAGTGATGTGGTGAAATTTTACACATCTATGTTTATGTTATCAAAAAAAAAAAAAAAAAAAAAAAAAAAAAAAAAAAAAAATGAGAAAAGAAAAAGAAAAAAGAAGAAAGTTGGATGTTTGTTTTAACCAACGATGTAAAGTTATGTAAGTGGTCGATATCACCACTATTTGTTGTATATTATATCTATGGATTGAATGGGAGTTGGCAGTTATGAGAACGTCAACTAAGGTTTATTCTTTGATTAAGATCTTGTTGAGTATAATTCGTGTCTACCTAAAGCGTGTGTTTCAAGTGTTAAAGCGTGAGTTATTCAATGATATGAGTCTTATTCATAGGATGGTTGGGATAGTGATTAACCACACTTAGGATTTTAATTTATTTGTTTTGTTTATTTTTCATTTTACACCAATTTATATCCCAAATATTATCCATACCCTTTATTATTCTTTATCCAACCAAACCTTTGATTTATTGAGATTAGGGATTTGAGCAATCTTAAGTATCGTAGTCGTGGATTCGGCTATGTATTTATGATTTTGTCGCCCTTTTTGATATATTATTATTGGTGAAGTTTGGACCTATCTTTAGCCTATTCGAGTTAAGGATTTGAGCAATTGCAAGTATCGTGTTCGTGGATTCGATCATGTATTTGTGATTTTGTCGCCTTTTCTGGAATTTGAGATCGATAGAGATTAAGAATAATTAACCCTTAAACCTCAAAACCCTTTTTACCGCTTTAGACTTGTTATTCCTTGGCTTTAGTGGGGGAGATGTGTATACTTGCCAAGCTTATGATAGAATATTCGTCGCGACTGGACAGTTAAACGATTAGATTTGCTTTTATCGAAATATTTTTATTCTACTTCTAATTCGTTAAGTGTTTAGTTGTGTGATTATGAAAAAAACGAATACATGCTTAAATATAAAAATAAATCCTAATATCTTTTAGGATACATTTTCATAAGATTAATTCTAAGGTTTACTTGGGGACAAGTAAAGTTCAAGTGGGGGGATATTTGATGAACTCAAATAAGTACATTTTATTACTATCATTTATCCTATTAATTTGACTTGTTTTATTATATTATGTATGAGGATTGATACTTAATCGTTTACTTTTGTAATTCTCAGTTGAAAACAAGCATTTGGTGAAACTTGGCGATTTTGGACTAATTATGGAGCAAAACATGCAAGAAGTTAAGAGTCTACTGAAATGTACAAGATCAAGACTATTCTGCTCCAGATGCGCCGCATCTCACTTATGACATGCGCCGCATCACTATCAATATTTCACCAGATACGATCCAAGATACAAGAGGACATGCGCCGCATCTAATTATGGAGTTACGCCGCATCTTCTGGCGGTGTACGGATATTCCTGAATATTATAATCTTGGACCCCACGCGAAGTTAAGTAAATGCGCCGCATCTACTTACTAGATGCACCGCATCTTACCCTCAGACAGAAACTATAAATACCCCAAGACCAGACGAATTTCGTGTGACATATATTATATCCGAAGACCGAAGACCAGAAACCTAGGACGAATTCAGTCAAGGCAGCAGCACAAGACACACCCAAATCAAAGATACAAGAGCTGTAAGAAGGTGCTGCATGTGTTTAATTCATTAAGTAGTTTTGTTTTATTGTGTTAGTAAACTTTAATTCATCAAGATTGGTGGCTTGTGTAATGTGACAACGGAAAGATTGCACTCCCTTAAAACTGCTTTCTCATTAATTAAAGTTTATATGTTGATGTCATTGGTGACTTTTATTAGTGCATTGATAACCTCTGTGTCTAGCTGAGCGTTGATCGGGTCGCCATGCCTCTGCCCTCGCCTGTTTATTAGATCGCCTATGCATTCTATGGTCTGTAGAAAAGTAGGAGAAAGATAAACGGGATAGTCATAAGTAATCATTAAGGGTTTTTCTCGCCGATAAGATTAGAACCAACGAGAAAGGACTTAATCTCGGTGCGTTGCATCGAACTATACACTTCATATAACACTAGCAATAAAACAAGTGACAAACTACTTATCATAAGGACAGCCCTCTTATTGTCTCAAGTATTTATCTGTGTACGTGTGTGCTACTTGCTGATTCGTGCCTATTGGTTTAGTTTATTATTTAATTGCAACCAAATCGTGCCAGTCTCTCAGGCTGAACCCCCTTGCGTTAGAATAGGTTGTATAGCTAACTTAATATATTAAAATACTAATTAGAATAACGAGATAATACGTTCCACTCTTAGTGATCGACACTCTACTTACCATTATATTCATACTGACCGGGTACACTGCTCGTTAAGTGTGTGTGTTATTGATAAGTCGGCTAAATATAAATTTAAAACTTGAGTAGGCATTAAAACTGCTAAACCGCAACGACACATCGCACGCATCAATTAGTAATAAGAACCTATAAGCATAAAGGATGAAATATTTTAACAGCAACATTCAACAACTTTTTTGTATACTCCTAACCTGGAAATCAAAAACTACCCGAGTTAATGAACGCATATTTTGAAACTGGCCTCAAGATTAGTAATAAGAACCTATAAGCATAAAGGATGAAATATTTTAACATCAACATACAGGATAGATATTAGAAAGCTGGTTTAACATTATTTTTGGATTATATATGTTATTGTTATTATCCTTGATTGAGCAACTGCATACCCGTTAGCGCTTTCCTTAATCCCTTCTTTGATTTAGCAGCATGAGAAAAGTGATGCATGAGATACCTATAGATCTGGACATAGCAAGGACTCCTAATACTATTGCTCTGTTCCAGTATATGACTTTACTGTCATGCAACCTTAGTTTGGAAAGATTGATACATATGTATAGATTTCTATCAATAAATAAGATATTAGTGGTCGCCAAATCGGTCTTGCTAAAGGTGGTAAAATGAGCGCCAAGATAATGGGTCGAAACTGGTAATTCAGCGTGCCCAGCTTGAGCCAAGATACTTTTTACTAACAGTATAAGTAATCTAGGAGGTTTTAATGCATTTACACAATTTTTTTATTCCATATTATTAAAATTATCCATATTTTATTTTTTTATTCCTATTAAATGTTTTAAGGAGGGTTGCATGCATGTCACGTTATTGCTTCAGATACATGTTTTATGTCATTTCCCTACAAACAAATGTAACAAAATACATCAATAGTAAAATTAAAGCAAAATATACCTCATATATGTTTATTTCTCTTTATTAAAGAATCCATATCAATGTTTATATATGGTTTGATTTGGTTTATGTGAAAGTCATTTGATACAGTGAATCATATTTTCTTTTGCACAATGTTGAGGTATATTGAATCACTATATGGGTCACTCATCTTGATCTGTTAGATAAACTAAATGGGTAAAATTCGCATCAATTCTTGATCATAATAAGCCATGATGGAACTGTAGCTAACCAACTACATACTCACAGTTGCAATACAATTCACACAGATTTCATTCTATTGGCCAACATACTAAACTTATATAATCTTTTCCAATACAATTGGAGTTCAAATATCAGAACCAATGAACTGTATTCATGCACTTGTGATTATCCGAAGTTTTCTCATTTACATGCTGCCGAAAGAGAAATCTCATGAATTTCTACTAAAAAAGCTTAAACCTTGTTATATGTTTTATTTTTCCCTGTTAGCAACTTAACCTATATACCTGTGTACCCCAAGTGATCGACCAAATGGTTCAAACAGGTAAAATACCGCTGAAGTGTATATTTAGCACAAAATCTCCGAAATTATTTTATTCATAAAATCATAGGATCTTTGTAAAAACATAGTTTTGTAGCATATTTAGCACTGTCGAAAAAGTAAGCAGCAAAATACCCTATGATTTTGCTAAAGCTTCACTTACAATAAGGATTTAGCTGCAATTTCTTAGCTCGCAACTATTTGTTAGGTTTACCACGAAGATGTTGGTATGTTTTCGGTAGCAGCAGAGCTTCCTGACTCTCTTTCTTCTACGAAGCAGTTGGAGTTGAAAAGGCAAGCCTAACATCATTATCAACCAAGCAAACTTTTTCAGCAATTGTGAATGAGCCTGAAGGAAAAAAAAAGGTGGATTTTTTACACATTCAAGTATTGCTTACCTTAAAGAGCCATCGACAATCTCATTCCATACGACTGAATGATCTGCATCGGTATTCACCTAATTCCAATGAAAAGGCTTCATCTTTTTAGGGACTTCTTGAATGCCTCTCGAACTTTCTTCTATATGATCATCCAGTCTTACTTTTGGTGCAGTAGGTGTTGGTCCAAGAATTGTATGTGGATCTCTAAGTAGTCTTGAATACCTAGTAGATGGTTGGGATAAATCCAAACCAATCTAAGTGAGAAACCCTAGACAATTGTTAATGTTAATGCGGAATCTTAACAAGAACAATGAAGAACACACACAGAGATATCACTAACTTCGTATATTGATTTTAATCACAATAGTGAAATTCGTACAACTCACACACAGAACTAATAATCTTAGGGATCCTTTTATAACACAAGGAAACCCTAATGCTAACCGACTAAGAAGATATTCACAAATCTTCTATAAAGATACTTACACGTTTTGTATCTTTTCCTAACTTATCTCTAACAGACTTTCCTAACTTCACGACCAGACTTAACATTATAAGTCAACCAGACTTAAACATACTACCAGACTTAACTTTGCATTACCAGACCTAATTACAAAGACAGACCTAACTCTGATATATTACCAGACCTAAGTTGTCTTCTCTTGAATCGTATCATAATTCCCAACAATCCTCCCCTAACTTGATCTTCATGCTCCATGAACTTCAAGTTCTTCTGATTAAGCTTTCTGAGGATTGAATCTTGAACACTTTGAATTGTATTTAGGTCTTGATCTTTTCTAGCAGCTTGAATCATGATAAGCTCTTCTGATATGGTCTTTGCAACAACATTGACTATATGTACATCAAATTCATTTAAGTTCCAGACTATTCTCATCACTTCCAAATGTGTTACCATCTGTGAGAGGTGAATCATTGAAAATGTAATGGATTTGAAATCTCTTTACCAATAGCCATTACCACTGGAGTAGCCAATGTTTTGGTGTGTAAGACCATGGTACATTAATAACCATATGATTTTTAGCAAATCATCAGCTTATCAACGGATTTGTTAAGTCTTTACCAAAAGCCGTTTGCTTCTGGACTAGCCAATTCTTTGATGGAAAAGCACCTCATCATGGTGAATTGATTACCATTTATGGTTTTCCACAGCCTTTACCACAAGCCATAACCTTGTGGGCTAGCCAACTCTTCACTTATCTTAGATATGGTGAGTTGAATACCATACAATTTTTGGTAAATTGTCAGCCATAAACGGATTTGAGCAATCTTTACCTGTTAGCCGTTTGCTCAGGATTAGCCAGTCCTTGTGTTGATGAGACAAGGTGGACTGATAACCTTTTGATGTGTTAGTGCAAAGCACCTCCACCAAGTGAGAAGTTCCAATAATCTCACTTAACAACTTGTGAAAATTCTTTCAAACATCCTCAAGCTACATCCCTTAATGACTGCAATTTTATTAAGTCCAATATCTGCTCATATACATCATCCTTCTTCACAGCAGATAACCTTTTGTTTAACATATCTTTGCAAACACTTGATGATAGAGGATATTCCACTTCTGCAAGCATATAAATATCACCATCTTTAACAGATAAACAATGTACCTTGCAGTTATAGAAATAGGTCCAGCTGGTGATCTTCTGCTGTTCAGGGAGTTTCCACACTATATTTGACTCAGTTGGTGGCTCAAACATTACTTTCAAATTTCCCTAAAAGACTCTTGTAACATCATCTTCAGGTGGATTATCTCCAAATTTGATGTTCACCACCTTGTATAGTTCCTTTAAATCCTCCCTGCTTATATCATGTAAAATAGCAGCAAAATTCATATACATAATATTAGAATAATCTTCCCTAATAATCATATATGAAGCTCTTTCTCCAGTCATAACAATTTTATAGTTAACAATCTTAGCAGGTTTCTTTGAACTTTCAATTGTTCCCATAGTGGCTCCTTCAGATGAAGGTTCTTCCTCAGATTCCTCTTCAACAACCACTTTCTTGGATTTACTTTTTCTTTCCAAACCTTTTCTTCTTTGAAACACAATAGGCTTTACTGCTTCAGTTTGCACTTCACCTGATGACTTCTCAACTTCAGGTTGTAATTCAACCATTTTATCAGGTTCAATTACAAGTTTAGTTTCTTTAGCCTTTCTACCCTGAAAACAATATTTCTGCACATCATCATAATCAACAGCTTTATAACCCTGATCTCTCTCAAATGCTTTGAGATATGCAGTTTGAATCTCCCCATATGACTTCCCTTTCATCTGTTCCAAAGATAAATGCATTTGATTCTTTAGATACATCTTCATATCATGTTTCTTTTCTGCAATAGTCATCTTCTTGGGAATCTTTGATTTCTTCTGAAGCTTGAACTTTTCTAAGAATCCACCCAATGTATCATCATTGTTTCTTGCATTTATGAAGTCAGCTAACTGTTTGGCTCGTTCATCAGCAGTTAAACCTTCAACAGTTAGAAGCTCCTCATACTTTGCTCTCACTTCATCATCAACATTGAGCAGTTTTGTGAAATCATCAGATTCTTCAGCCAATTGTCTTGCATAAACTGCATCTAGCCTCTTTTGTCTCTCTTCATCAACAATGTCTTGTGCCTTAATCCTCTCAATTTCAGCCTCAGAAGCTAGTTCTTCTCTTGTTTTGCTGTTAGACTTCTTTGGCTTTGAAGTTTCATCTACAACCTGTTTTCCTTTTCTTTGTGCAGATTGTTGCTCTTCATTACCAGAACTAAGTTCATTACCAGACTCTAAAGAACCAGACTTTCCTTCACCAGACTTTTCATCAGATATTGTCCCAAATTTTTTAATCTCTTCCTCAGCAGACAAAATTAACCTTCTTCTCTTCCTATCCTGTTTAATCTTGCCCATGGATTGAGCCAAGGTTTCTGCTACTTCTAGTGTCTCTGGACTGATGGTGGTGACAGGTTCCTGAACTGGAGGTTCTTGATTTGGTGTTTGAAGAATGTTTTCCTGTTCTTGCTCCAAATTCCTCCCCTGTTTGGAAGAATTTGCAGCTTCTCCCTCCTCATCATCAAAAGAAACACCCTTTTTCTTCATTGCTACTCCCATATTCTTTACTTTTTGCACCAAAGTCACATAAGCTTTTCTGAGTGCCTCATTAGACTTTTCCAAAATGGCTATCTTCTTTTGCAGTTGAGGAACTATGATGAGAAGATTTTCCACAATTATGGGTGCATGTTCCTCCTCCCTTGCAGGACTTGGAACATTTGGCTGTGAAGGTGAAGATTGTTGGATATGTGTAGGTAATCTTTCAGAAGATGGTGAGGGACCTGGTTGAGATGATGGAGTTGGGGTAGATGTAGGTGTAGCAGACCTAGATGATGCTTGGGCTTGTTCCTCATCAGGTTGCACTTGTGCAGCTCCAGAAGTACCTGCATTGTTAGTACCAAGCATAGCAGCAACCAAAGGTCTATGTGTCCCTTGAAAACCCCTTTTTATATTTGCAAAAAGTTTTGGAGTAAAGGCCACTGATGCGTGGTTTTGCGACATTACAACAGGTTTTACCTCTCGAGGGATCTCAAGAGGCTTACAACCCCACCAGGCAGTGTACCTGACCGATGTAGTATAGTGTAGTGGTAAGTACGGGGGATTGATCGTTCTCCACAGGGAATAGTGTCGTTAGGATTGAAAAACTACTCTAATAGGTCTAAGGGTGAGGGAAGATTCTTTTTGTATTTTTATATTTTTATGAAAGCAAGTAAAATCTCGGGTTTTGAAAGAGTGGGCGGAATTAGTTGCTAGTCAACTAACCCAAATAACTACAAATGCAAATAAAATAAAATAACAAAAATGAAAAGGTTGTGAAACTTATGTGGAGAGAAATGTGTTTACTTAGATTTCCTTACTACCTAACTATCTTTTACCGGTTGATTAGTGTGTATTAATTGCGTGGATGACGGGTGTATTCCTTAATACCAATCGTGGGGTGGCGTACGTACTTCCCCAACTCTACAAGCTCCTACTTCACTCCTATGTCAAGCCGGCTAAGAAGCTCCTAACATGGGATCACTAGAATTCGCTCATGCATTAAAAACAACCATAAAAACCTTAGTACGCATTGGTTCATGTTTCTTAAGACGTTCAAGCAAGTTACCGTATAGGAAGTTAGCCAGTTTTCTTAAGCCTAACATCGATAAACAATCATCCAATACAATTAATAACACATTAACAATCGATAATCAATAGTTAGGTTTCATTAGATCTAAGCAAACACAAGATAAATCTAGCCTAGCATGTTAATTAAAAGACAAGAACAAGATATAATCAAACAACACATAGACATATTGATTGATTAAATGAATACTTATCTTCAATTAAACATGGGAGATCCAAGGGTATGAAAACCCTTAAAAATGGCAGAAATTCGTCTTAGGGTTTCTCCTCACAAAGTTGCACACTAATGACAAAAAATTGCAAAACTATATATAGAGTTTAGTGGCTGACGGCGTCACGTTGTAGATCTTGACGCCGTCACCTCGCCGTGTCTAGGGTTCCCGGATGGCCTTCTTGACGCCGTCCCTCTTTAGTGCTCCAAAATCCGCTCTGGCTTATCAAGGCTTGACGCCGTCTCTCTTTAACATAAACCGTGATGGCCTTGATCACTTCAAAGGGTGACGCCGTCAGACTTCCTTTGTAAAACTCCCTGGCTTATCATGTGTATTTTTCATATCCACCTCTTTTGCCAAGCCATGACGCCGTCAGGAGCAATCCTTGACGCCGTCAAAGGTACTTTTCCAGCCGATTTTGAGACTTTGTCGTTTTCTTCACTTTTATGCTCCAAAAACGTCCAAAATGCTTCCTTTTCCAGATTTCTTCTCCAAAGTACCTAAAATGACAAAAGGAACGATTTAGGGCAATATTTGATCAAATAAATATGATTTAGGGCTTAAATGACCCCCTAAAAGCGGTACACTTTTCGCTTCATCAAATACCCTTACACTTGAGATTTGCTTGTCCTCAAGCAAATGAGCTTTTATTCTAATCAAAATACAAGTTAGGGGTCATTTAACACTAATATAAAAGTAATTACAATAAATAGTCGTTCCACTTTAATCATAATAAGCACGGAGATTACAAACTAGCACCTCACAAGTAGTGTTTAGATACTCACATCTCTCAGGTGTCATAAAAATAAATCTCATAAATGAAAACGGATAATATCTCTCACTACCTGTCATAGCAAATAGATTACCATAGGCTTGGGAAAGGATCAAAAACCTCCTCCACTAGGCGTAAGCACCTAAGATAAACTATCAAAGATGGCTTTTAAACAGGTTATAACGTGAGGTGTAGGGATATGATAAACACGGTCTTGTTGGATAAGGGATATTTTACTGGTGGCGAGTTAAAGATCTTGATTAATTACATGTAAAATATGGCGTTGCTAAGCCAAGACTAGACTCGACTTAAGCTAAAAACAAAATAACAAAAACATAAAATAAACATAAAATGAAACGGGATGGTAGTCCGTATGTTTTTTCTACTTTTCTTTTTCTCTTTTTTTTTTTTTTGTATTTTTCTTGATTTTTTTTTTTTTTTTTTTTTTTCATACACTCTTGCCCTACCATCCAAAATAATACATCATAGGTGCCTCGGTTCTCCCCTTACACTTGAACTTTTACATAACTTTACAATTACTATTCTAATGACTCGAATTAAGATAATCGAAACACTTGGAGTACTTTAAAATATTAACGTACATATGGGGGTAATAATGTTGTTCTTCCCCATTACTCCATTACACTAGTACTTTACCCATGAGTCCCAATCGTCCCAAAACAATATGTACAAGGATATGACTCGACTTAGCAACCATGTAATCAATTAGATAATTAACTTGGGGTTTAAACAAATGTTGTAACAATAATGCACTAAAAATGAGTGCATACAAGGTAGGCTAAGGCGATTTGGGTGTACATTTAAGTGGGGTGTAAACAAATTCTTCCTTTAAGTAAAATGCTTAAAGTTAGAAACGAAAAGATAGGCTCTGAGGGGTGTACTAGGGGTATCGTGTACTAAAAATGAGTACAACGCAAAGGGTGTGGGAGAATTACTTGACCAATGTAGCCAATGTAATTATAACAAAAACACGGGTGTAAAACAATGGGTTAATCCTAATGCCTCTTATCATGTAGTAAATCTAACTACACGAATGTAGTCTCACTTGTGGCCTCGGAATGGTCCTAACGCAAGTTCTAGAATCTAAGTGCTACCGGTACACACATCATAGCATAAATGCTTTTCCTACCAATTCTAGGGGCGAACCTCACATATTTGGGGTGGAAAATTTTTTTAGTGGTACGGTTTTTTGTGCTAGTCATATAACTCCTATCCATGAGACGCTCATTAAGACCAAAGTTTCACTCCTATATGTCGTAAAAAATTTTAAATTTGGCACTAAAATTACCCTAACATGTATTTATCTCAGTTTTATTAAACATCTACCATTAAACAAACGAAAAATCAAGCGTAATAGCATTCTCTAAGGTATCGTACTTTACCCCCCCCCCCCCTTACATTTAAGATGAACATTGTCCCCAATGTTCAAATAACAAGATGTAAAAGTAAATAAGGTAAAAGAATGAAATCAAATACTCCCCTGATTCGTTTGGCGGATAAAGAGGTAACATGGTTAGATCTTCTTCCAAGAGAATGTAGAAGCTTCAAGACTAAAGCATCGCCAAAAGCTTGATTCCACATACATCTCCTTGTCCAAAATAACCTGTTAAACCTGAGAAAACAAACACGAAAACCTGCATAACATCGGCGGGATAAATTCTATATATGGATATAATGCTTGTGGAATGATAATTTTGCAGATTCCTGGAGTTTATAAGTTAGAGATTTAATAAAAACTTTTTATGAAAAACAAAACTTTCAAAAATTTCAAAAAATTAAAACCTGACGCCGTCAGGTTGTAAAGCCTGACGCCGTCAGAAATGATCTGACAGAATTCTCATGTTAAGTTTCCAGAAAATTTCTGGAAAAACCTATACCTTACTTCCTGGAATTCCTGCAAAACATCATTATGACTCGATACAAGCATTTGACTCAAACAAATACTAATATGTATGTTAATTTAATATTATTACGATTCATGTTCATTTGTGTTCTAACAAACCGATTTGGATTTCCCTTACACTTATCTTTTGCAAAATACCTTTATATGTAGTTAAGACGAAGTTAAAAACAAGATAAAGCATTTTCACAATTTAGTTTTGAACATGAATCAATAATAATAAAAATTAAACACACATACGGAAGCAAATAAAATCAAACAAACAAATAAATAAACACATAAAGCAAATAAAACTTGGGTTGCCTCCCAAGAAGCGCTTTTCTTTATTAACGAGTCTTGTAGCTAGACTCAAAGTCCCCGTACATTACGTGATTCCATCATTGGTCACGGTTCCTAGGCCATTCTCCTTTGATTCTCTATCAGAATCACTTTCATAGTAAAGGTATTTCGGGTCCTCGAGATCAAAAGGATTGTTTTGGTATTTAGAACTAAGCTCCTTATCATGCTTAAAGAATCCACTTGACAGGTCAAAAGTGTCCTTACATCCCCTTCTCACATCATCGTCACATAATACGAGTTGGGAACTTAACCCATCGAGCCCTCCATAATCAATCTCCTTGAATTCTCTCATCTTGTAAGGCGTTTGGTATGAGATTTCCCTAATCCCATCGGTGAAAGTCATGATCCCATTGAGCTCGTCCACAACCAAGCTTGTGGCCTTGCAAAAAGGGGCCCCAAAAACAACTTGTGATAACCTGGGGTCGATGTACTTTTCGATATTATCGACGATTGCGAAGCTCATAGTGAATGTCATATTTCCTACAAACACCTGTACATCATCATCTATGCCAATGTCATCCTTCCCTTTATGAATCATTCCCCATCTGCAAATGTTGTTATAATGAAACAAGGACATCACATTTTTGGGTAAACATGTGTGAATGTAAACATTATGAAAATGCTTGTGACCAATCATGCAAGGTATTTTGAGATTATTCGGATCACGTCGTTTAATTCGTCCAGGCCTTCTACCGTGTAGCCCCCATGTGTTGCAAATTGCTGATGGTCGATACTCATACACTTCTTCACAGCCATCCCAAAAAATCACTTTCCTGACACCATCGGTAAATAATGCACTACGATCATCCTCATCGAGTATTACTCCCGTTGCTTTTATGAATGGTTTGCCTAGAACAAGGCTAGTTAAGGATGGGTTGATGATAGAGTTCATGTTATTAAATACATTTAGCTCGATACGAAAGAGGAACTTTTCTATCACAATTGGAACCCTTCTTATTACCCCGATGATATTAAACCCTTCATATTTGACCTGTTCGGTGAAGGCTTCGTTATATAGAGAAAGGGATATTGCATTCATAGAAGAGTTGGGGTTTATAAAGGCATCTTTTATAAACTTTTTCCTAGTGGTGCAAGATATCTTAAAGACCCTGGGAGCGCCATCCTCTATTCTCTCTCCAAATCCCATAGGCAACTTTGTTGTGCCCTTCTCAAGTTCCTCCACTAGGGGGCGGTCTAGCAGTCCTGGGAGCCCATGAGGCAATTCGGATTTCTCTTCCGAGCCCTCCTCATCACTCACCTCTCTTGTACTCGAGTTCTCTGGTGAGTCTAGATAGTCGCCGGGCGCCTCGGGGTTCTTTTCGGGAACTTCACCCTCAATTCCATTGTCCACGTTCTCGGTTGATTGTTGGTCCAGATTGGGTTTAGGAACAGGTATTGTTGTAATGGTGTTCACGAAGTGGAGTGGTTTCGAAGGGGTATGAGCACCTCCAGTTTCTTTTCCGTTTTGTGATATGTGTTTGAAGAGTTTACTAGGGTGCTTGATTTTTACAGGAGGGGGTGTTTGGTGAGTCACCGTGACAGATTTGATCTCATTAACTCGTGCCAACTCACAAGTTGACCTGCCAGCAATGCGATCATTGATAACCTTTAGCAGGTTATCAACCTTGTTGTTTATATCAACTTGCTGTTGTCTGAACTGATTCTCAAGTTTGGAGAGCTGTGTTTCTTGAGATAGAATGAATTTTTGCAGTGATTCCTCGCGATTTTGTTGTTTATGCGTATGCTGATGAGGATAATGTTCAGACCAGGTGAGTGGGGGAGAGTCATTGAATGATACGCTTCGAGTTTGGTTCCAACTAAAATTTGGCTTACTCTTCCATGCCTCATACCTATCTTCGGAATTCTTGGGTCCATAATTAGTGGTGAGCCACTTATCTCCCGCCTTATCGATTCGCGAGGATGCGAATTCTTGGAAAGCCTGTTTGGGGAGTTCCATGCAATCATGAGTGTCGTGGGGACCACTACATAATTTACACGAAGAAGTGATTTTGTTCACTTGGCTTGAAGGTTTAGGAGCCTCGTAGGATTTCATAAGAAACTTGACTTGGTCTTCAAGTTCTATGATCCTACGGTCGGAAGTGCTTGAATTGTTCGAAGGCAAAGATATTGCCTTGACCGTTTTATTCAAATCACGGGGATCACTCCAACTTTCGTTGTCATAAAGAGCAAGATCTTCTAGGAGAGCCCATGATTGTTCCGCACTTAGATCACGTAGCTTACCACCGGCCGATTGGTCAATGGTTTGCCTCGTGGAGAGATTGATATGGTCATAGAAGATTTGGACTTGGAGCCAAAGTTCTATGCCATGGTGAGGGACTTTTTGGAGTAAGTCCTTGAATCGAGTCCATGCCTCATAGAGGGTTTCGCCTTGACGTTGTTGGAACATCAAGATATCATTCCTTAGCTTGGTAGTTCTTCCTGGTGGGAAAAACTGAGCAAGGAAACGAGTGGTGAGATCATCCCAAGAGGTGATGGATCCTGCGGGTAGACGCTCTAGCCATTGACTAGCTTGGTCCCGCAGAGAGAATTGAAAGAGACGCAGTCGGGTCGTCTCTCGAGTGGCAACATCAAGGTCTATAGAATCAACGATTTTGAGAAAGTCCTTGAGATGTTGATTAGGATCTTCAGAACGAAGTCCATGGAATGCGCATCCGCTTTGCACCAACCGGATGGTGTCGGATCGCAAGGGAGTGACATTGGCTCCTTGAGTGAGCTCAATGGTGTTTCGATAGCCATGGTGGCTAGGACGGGAGTAGTCTCCTAAGGTACGGGCTCAAGGAGGTGGGTGTTGTTGTGGTGGTGGGTTGTTGGGATCGAGGATATTACCACCTTCCATGATGTCGGATGGTAATGGTTACGAACAAAGAAACGAAGAAAAAAGATAGACTAAAGAAAACCTAGAAAAATAAAATAAAAATCTCACTAGAAAGGAATCTAGTGAGTAGACCTAATAAAATTAAAAAAAAATTCAACCTAAACAATAACTATTCCCCGGCAGCGGCGCCAAAAACTTGATGCGTGGTTTTGCGACCTTACAACAGGTTTTACCTCTCGAGGGATCTCAAGAGGCTTACAACCCCACCAGGCAGTGTACCTGACCGATGTAGTATAGTGTAGTGGTAAGTACGGGGGATTGATCGTTCTCCACAGGGAATAGTGTCGTTAGGATTGAAAAACTACTCTAATAGGTCTAAGGGGTGAGGGAAGATTCTTTTTGTATTTTTATATTTTTATGAAAGCAAGTAAAATCTCGGGTTTTGAAAGAGTGGGCGGAATTAGTTGCTAGTCAACTAACCCAAATAACTACAAATGCAAATAAAATAAAATAACGAAAATGAAAAGGTTGTGAAACTTATGTGGAGAGAAATGTGTTTACTTAGATTTCCTTACTCCCTAACTATCTTTTACCGGTTGATTAGTGTTTATTAATTGCGTGGATGACGGGTGTATTCCTTAATACAAATCGTGGGGTGGCGTACGTACTTCCCCAACTCTACAAGCTCCTACTTCACTCCTATGTCGAGCCGGCTAAGAAGCTCCTAACATGGGATCACTAGAATTCGCTCATGCATTAAATACAACCATAAAAACCTTAGTACGCATTGGTTCATGTTTCTTAAGACGTTCAAGCAAGTTACCGTATAGGAAGTTAGCCAGTTTTCTTAAGCCTAACATCGATAAACAATCATCCAATACAATTAATAACACATTAACAACCGATAATCAATAGTTAGGTTTCATTAGATCTAAGCAAACACAAGATAAATCTAGCCTAGCATGTTAATTAAAAGACAAGAACAAGATATAATCAAACAACACATAGACATATTGATTGATTAAATGAATACTTATCTTCAATTAAACATGGGAGATCCAAGGGTATGAAAACCCTTAAAAATGGCAGAAATTCGTCTTAGGGTTTCTCCTCACAAAGTTGCACACTAATGACAAAAAATTGCAAAACTATATATAGAGTTTAGTATCTGACGGCGTCACGTTATAGGACTTGACGCCGTCACCTCGCCGTGTCTAGGGTTCCCGGATGGCCTTCTTGACGCCGTCCCTCTTTAGTGCTCCAAAATCCGCTCTGGCTTATCAAGGCTTGACGCCGTCTCTCTTTAACTTAAACCGTGATGGCCTTGATCACCTTAAAGGGTGACGCCGTCAGACTTCCATTGTAAAACTCCCTGGCTTATCATGTGTATTTTTCATATCCACCTCTTTTGCCAAGCCATGACGCCGTCAAGAGCAATCCTTGACGCCGTCAAAGGTACTTTTCCAGCCGATTTTGAGACTTTGTCGTTTTCTTCACTTTTATGCTCCAAAAACGTCCAAAATGCTTCCTTTTCCAGATTTCTTCTCCAAAGTACCTAAAATGACAAAAGGAACGATTTAGGGCAATATTTGATCAAATAAATACGATTTAGGGCTTAAATGACCCCCTAAAAGCGGTACACTTTTCGCTTCATCAGCCACACTGATGTAAGGCACTTTATCCTTAGTTTCATAATTCAAGACCATTTGCAAAAATCGTGGATACATTAAAAATTTTGGGTCCTTAGCATTTTTCACCATTCCTTCAAAAATTAGTTTTGAAAAATTAAATTTCCTTCCAAGTGATAAACAGACCAATGCAGAAGCAATTCTGCTTCCAAATTGATCCCATCCACCACTCTTGGGACTTAGGCTTTGAAGTAAATGATTTACTAAAAACCTCCACTGAGGTGTAAAATGACTTTTCCAAAAGGTAAAACTTCCATCAGTGGGGTATCCAATGTTATTCAATCCCTCCAAAATATCATCACCAGGCAAATCAAAGTCCCCTGAAGCATCATCCAATTGAAGACTTCCTCTAATGGAGGCTTCAGTAATGGTAAAACCATTTTTATCAATAATTGCCCTTAAACATGGTGTCCCATCATCAAGAGTCTCAGAGGTAACCGACCTCCAGAACTGCTTAACAAGGGACTGATAAATAGTAGGATTATGAATTAATGAATAACAAATGTAAGAACCTTTTAGGAAATCCACAATCTCCTCAAAACCTGCACTTTGATCTGGCTTCTTCAAGAAACCAACTTGATTATGCTTGTCAACAAACTTGAGGTTAGCCATGGATGAGTTAATGATTTAGGTCTGGTTGATTGGAAGGGTAGGGTTTGAAAAAATTTGCGTATAAACAGAGTCGTGAGTTCAAAATAAAGATGATTTAAATTTGGAAGCAAATAAAGAATAAAAGGAGATAAAATATATCAAATTTTAATCTTATATACTTCATAAATATCTCTTTTTACCGAAAATAGTGCAACGGTAATATTTTAGATAAATCTTTATTACTCTGACCAGATCTAACGGTCATAAATTTAACACTACCCGACTTAAATTGGTCAACCAGGCCGAATCATAAACTTACTAGACCTAACCAAAAGAGTGGACTTACACATTGATTTAAGCGAATGCAAAGCTTTACATCAACATCATTCCAATCTTTTCTGCAAAAATTAGTTCAACAACAAGAAAGGGAGACAGAAACCAGTATTTGCAAGAAAAAGTCAGCACACAAGCTACCAGATTTAACACTGAAGATTACCCGATTAAACTTGTACATTTGCCTCCCCTTAAATGTACATTACCTCCCCTTAAGTGTAAACCTCTCCTCCCTTTTTTTTTTCTTTTTTTTTTTTTTTTTTTTTTTTTTTTTTTTTTTTTTTTTTAACGAAACTTAAGCTAACATTACATACTTAACCAAAATAAGAACTATGGTCAACTTTCCAAAAGTACAATTAATAACTCTTTGCCTGCAAGTATTAACCCATACACCAACCGAGCATTAAATGGCATTAAACCTTGATTTTCCCTATAAAACCACCCATTGTTTTATCACAAAAACTATCACATACCAAAAGAAAAACCTCATTAACATTATGGATCCATCCAACATAGAAATCATAGAGATTTCATCCGATTCTTCTTGGGATCCAAATGGCTCATCTTCTGATTCATCATCAGGAGGATGGGGTGGTTATTTTCCATCAGGTTTCTCCTCAATTACAAACAACAAAGCAGCCAGGGAGACAATACTGAAACAATGGTTAGCAGCATATGATCATACTGAGAAAGAGCCAGAGGACTCTTCTTCAGAGGATGAAACAGAGGAGACTACAGAAGATAAAACTTCTTCAGAGAATTCTTCTATTGATTATGAAGCAGAGACCTCCAAAACTGTGACATCCAAGAGCATCAAGGTTGTGCCCCGTCCAACACCAAACAAGCAGGTTCTAGGACTCCTCAGTCCAAAGGTCAGAGACCTTATGGGTGAGAAGGGAACCAAGAAGACCATGCCTGATGTGAAGGATAAAGGCAAAGGGAAGAAGAAGATGTAGGTGTTGGTGTTTAGCTTGCTTGGTTTTAGGCTTTTGTCTTTTGATATGCTATGATGATGGTTGCCTTGTATGAAACTTTGTTTATATTGAATAAAACTTTCAGTGTTCTTTAGTCTTTAAATCAAAAACTGCAAAACAAAGTTATGCACAATATACCAAAAACAAATGTACTATGGAAAGTTGAAAACAAATTAACTACTGAAAATAAGAATAACCAAGTAGAATAGCAAGATTAAAAGAAAACAAGTATACAAACTATACAAAGTTAAGAAAGAGAAATTAGTTTTTCTTAACAACCCAGGCCTGAGTGGGCTTGAGTTCTTTCTGTGGAGCAACATACTTATAGGTTTTGTATGAACTTGCTCCAGTGAAACCATGTTTGGACTTATAGGTAAATTCATTTTTAAATGGATTCCAAGCCCAGCAATCAGAGAGGTTATCAGCAGAACCCCCATTTGAATTTGTTTGTCTCCTTACAGGTGAATGAGTTTTATAAAAATTATTTCTTTGAAAATTTGTATTCACCTGTGACTTTTGAAATGGTTGTTTGGGTCTCACATAACCAGTGTTCACATTAGATCTCACAGAATTAACATAACCAGTATTCACATTAGGCCTCATAAAATTACCATTTTGCCTATTCACATTAAAGTTCCTGTAACCAGACCTAAAATTTTGTCTACCAGAATTAACATAAGAGTTAGGTCTGGTAGAGTTATTGAGTTGGACAGGTCTGGGAACAAACTGGTTGGCATGATTAATTCTACTAGCATTATTCCAAACTGGTTTATTTGAACCATGACCCATATTAACATTCATTCTCTTTTGCTCAGCCTCTCTCTTCATTCTCTTTTCATGGAAGTCACAATCTCTTATTAAATGACTCAAGCTTCCACACACAAAACATCTTTTAGGAGCATAAGTATAACTACTCCTACTTTCTCTTTGAACACTATTGCTTCTAGGTGACTCATTCATTTTAACAGATTCCCTAGGAGTTTTTATGTGCTGGGCACAACTAGGTTTGACTGTCTCAGACTTTGGTTTAGTCACTACAGGTTTAGTAACAATAGGTTCACACTTCTTAACAACCTTAAGTTCAGGATTCTCTTTTACCTCACTTTTTGACTCAGACTTAGAGTGATCAGAGGAACCATCAATAGATCCTTCAGAGTCATTGGATTGACAAGAAGAATACCTACTGGATTTGTCCTCTGAGGTGATTGATTCAGGCACTTGAGGACCTTTCTTTCCATACACAAAGAGTGAATCATCCAACTCTTCTTTTTCAAGAGGAGTATAGTCATCACTCAATGGTGGTGGTACTCCCTTAAAGTCACCAGTCTTAACAAACCTATTATATAGAGGCTTATCAGTATAGTCCTCTTCTTTATTCTTAAATATAGCCTTATTCTCATCTTCCTCATATCCTAAGCCACATTTTTTATTTGACTTAATTTGAGAATCCCAACACTTAAACAGGTTATTATTAGAATTGTTCCACTGATCAACCCTTTTTCTCAACTCATCCCTCTCCTTCTGAATTCTAAGGCCCAATTGTCTATACCTTTTAAGCTTTTCATCTTGTTCATATATTTTATTAGCTTGAAAGTATAGTTTTTCATTTAAAGCAGCATGTTGGTTTTGAAGGGTGACCTTTTGTGCCTCTAATGTTTTTACAGCATTTTTATGTGCTAATAGATTTACTTCTAGGTCACCTATTTGTTCTAACTGCTCATCACACAAAGCCTTAACATGATTATATGAATCAGTGCATAATTTAGAGCATAATGATACCTCATTACCAATGGCCATGAGAGCATGATCAGACTCCTCATTCACTCTTGGATGCCCACCCAAGTTGACTCCTCCAGCTTCCATTGTCAGCAAGCTCATCTGATTCTTTTCCATCTTCCCATCTTCATCTCTTTTCCCATCAGCAGGCTTCTTCTCTGGACAATCTCTTGAAAAATGTCCATGCTTGTGACAGTTGTAGCATTCAACTGTCCTCTTTGTGTATCCCACTGGTGATTTGTTGTTGAAGTTGATGGTCCTTCCATATTGCTTCTGAAATCGTTTGACCCTTAAAGCAACCATGGCAATGTGCCATTTTATGTCCATCTCTTCAACTTCAGCATCATTAATCTGTTCTAAATCTTCACTAATAAAGCTTTCATCTTCCGTTTGATTGGCAAAGAAAGAATGTATCACCTCATCAGTAAAACTTGAAGCAGACCTTTCACTTGAAGGAATTTCATAGATACCAGACCTAACACTACCAGGTTTAACCTTGTAAGTACTGCTTTTGTTTTGTGACACAAAAACAACATTTGATGAACTGGTTGAAGCTTGAGTGTTGTTACTGATGTCCCTTTCAAACATCCTGAGATTATTGTATAGGTCATCAGGTGTCATTGAATCTACTTCCTCCTTAATCCTCATCGCCACAGATACATTGCCCCATTCTGATGGTAAAGATCTAAGGAACTTGTGGTTTGCATCCTCATTTGAAACTGCTGCACCATGAACTTCCAGTTGTGTTAACAGATGTTGAAATCTGTCATAGCCCTTCTCCAATCCTTCAGTCTTTGAAACACTAAATGTCTCAAATTGCTGTTTAAGAACAGCCTTTTGCATCTTCTTGGAGTTTGCATTGCCTCCAAATCGTTTCTTGATAGCCTCCCACATCTCCTTAGCATCAAGGATGCCATGAAACCTTTGTAGATGCTCCTTAGGAATAGCCATAAGAAGCAAGGTTCTGGCCTTCTTTTCCTTCTCCACAGCCCTAATCTCCTCAGCAGATACTGGTGGCATTATTCTTATCTGCCCATCATTCCCTTGTGAAATTCTTTTCTTAGAATTTCCCTTTTGAATAACCTTCCATACATCACTATCAATGTACTCCAGATAATGTTCCATCTCCATGGCCCATATATCATATTCTTCTCTTTTCAGTAATGGAAGTTTTATGTTTGAGATTGTGGTTGTGGAAGGGATGGGTTGTTGTTGTGTTTGGGAGTTACTGGTTTCAGTTTTTCCTTCATCTTCATGGTTTGATCTCTCATCCTCACTGTTATGGATTGAAAAAGTATCAGTGTTAACAGGCTTATCGAATTCAGACATTGTGAAGGGTGATTTGAGTGAGAATTAGGTTTTTGAGATTAAGTGTTCTTCGAATTCAGAGTCTCTCGCCTTGCTCTGATACCACTTGTTGGTCCACGAATTGTATGTGGATCTCTAAGTAGTCTTGAATACCTAGTAGATGGTTGGGATAAATCCAAACCAATCTAAGTGAGAAACCCTAGACAATTGTTAATGTTAATGCGGAATCTTAACAAGAACAATGAAGAACACACACAGAGATATCACTAACTTCGTATATTGATTTTAATCACAATAGTGAAATTCGTACAACTCACACACAGAACTAATAATCTTAGGGATCCTTTTATAACACAAGGAAACCCTAATGCTAACCGACTAAGAAGATATTCACAAATCTTCTATAAAGATACTTACACGTTTTGTATCTTTTCCTAACTTATCTCTAACAGACTTTCCTAACTTCACGACCAGACTTAACATTATAAGTCAACCAGACTTAAACATACTACCAGACTTAACTTTGCATTACCAGACCTAATTACAAAGACAGACCTAACTCTGATATATTACCAGACCTAAGTTGTCTTCTCTTGAATCGTATCATAATTCCCAACAGTAGGTGGTTTTGAAGATGAACTAAAGCTACCTGAATGAAATGGTGGAGGTGGTGCTAAAGGATTCCTTTTAACGAATACTGGTGGTTGCGGTACTTTAGTAACTATCTTTTTAGGGAATGCTGATGGAGGTGGTGGCAGTGGAATTGGTGCTGAGGGCTTCTGTATCGATGGTGGTGGAGGAGGAGGCGGTGGTGGTAGAGTTGGTGGTAGTGGCTTTTGCATTGATGGTGGTGCCTGAGTTGGCGTCTTTAATGTAGCTCCTGGTGGTGGAGGAAGAGGAGGTTGTGGATTTTGTAAGGATTGAGTCGGGTTGGACATGTGTTGTGTGTGAAATGTTTCTGGAACGGCTCTAGTTTGTTTAGCAGAAAAATTAACATTGGATGTTTCATGAGTTGGTTTCGATATTTTGTAATAGAGTCCACTATCAATCCTTTTCTCCTCCTCTTCTTCCATTGAATTCCAAACACAAGTTCTAAGTTGTCTGCCTTCAAGCCTCCTCAGATAAAGAACTTCTAAACCATTATCTTCTACTAATACTCCTTTCAACGTCCCACCTCTTTGCCTCAGTTCTTGTGTATTTACAATTGTATCTTCTTGTCCAATATGCAGACTCAGATCAATCATATCTATCGCTTTTTCGCCATAACATACCTATAGAAGAAATAGAAACAAATACCAGAAAAGATTAACATCGTTGCGGCTGTGAAAACAACAGCCTCAACGGTCGCATGTGCCATTCCAACTCTTGGAATAAAATGGTTCAAACTACAAAACTGGAATTCTGAACAATTTTTTTATGATTTTTTGTTCTTTCTAATATTGACCAATGTGATGAAAGAATTTGAAGAGACTTTGGTTCATGTTCTTGTATTTTTCCTTTGGGCGCTGATAGTTACAAAGAAGGCTGTTGCTGTTAATTAAAGTTATTTAAACCTTATGAACCCAATATTTAAAAAAAATGCTCCTAGGCATATAACATATTGAACCGGTTGACCCATGTTAATAAATAGGTCTGATCTTATCAAAACTAAAGACCCTACGTTCCCATAGTTCAATTTTTATCCTGATGTTGAAGTATCTATCTTTCTTTCAGGGATCTTTTTATTACAAATTTAGCTTTCATAAGTGGTCTTGTATTTTTCGTGTTATACGTAAAATGATTTATATATTACTCTTACATCGATACTTGCAAAACTTCAGTCCAATTTGTTACTATCATGTCATGTTTATTCTAAGAATTGCTGAGTGAGCCTAAAAGAGTAAAAGGTTATGTGCTTAATGTTTATCTTACCATTCTTCTTAACTTTACAAAGTTAGAACCGAGTCAATCCACAATGGTTATTGTAATCATCTTATGTCATTGATCATATCGACTCAATTCCTGCAATAATATATAACACCCAAGATTATTGTTTCTACTTAAAGACACTGATAGCAATGTTGATGTTGATGTTGATGGTTATGTACTCCATAGACTGTAGGCCAAGCTTATGCTATGGTTTCAAAAGCTTTTTTTGAGTAGGCTTCATTCCAAAATAGGCATTTGATTCTAAGAGTTGTAATATATGCTCATGCGTATCATTTGATGTCATTACCACAAAAGGCACATCTCACGTACTCAAAGAAATCATTCCGCTACCAATAGGTTGAATTTTTTATAGGAATAACTAAATTATAAACGTAAAATAAATTACCATCAACTCATTATAAGCAGAAGTGTAGAACGTACTTATGCTACTCCAAGTCAAAACATTATCATGACATGAAAACATGCGATTAATGACATATATGAAGATGAACATAACAAAGTTGTAAATCAAAGAAAACTTACGATCGATCTTTTAAGAGCATGACATTCATTAAATGCTAACCTTCTTTAACAATATAGAAAAACCAAGAGGTATGACACAACAGCCGCCAAGAGGATCGCCAATTGCTGCTCAAGTAAGCAAACTAGTAAATGTTCAAAAAAAAAAAAAAAAAAAAAAAAAAAAAAAAAAAAAAAAAAAAACCCGAATTAGTAAAGATTAAAACAATAACTATTACTTCACCATGTAATAGAGTCATTTACTCATGAGCAATATCTGCGATAGCTGACCTGGATCAAATCCTTGCTGAATTTAGGATTATGTCAGCATTGAATTCTTTTGCAACTGGGATCAATATGTGGTCCCAAACTGTAATATGATTTGCCTCGTCACAGTGAGCATGCTCTCATGGAACATTTATAGCTAAATGTTGATTTCTTGAATCTAACACAATGGTACACACATTAAAGATATATAAAACTACATATTTGGCTCTCACTTTTTGTTCAATTAGAAAGCTTGCTGCAATAGCAACATTGTTGAATAGTCAGAATCCCATGGGTTCCTTTTTTTGTATGGCGTCGAGGTGGCCTTACAATTGCAAAGTCAGAATTAAGTTCCCCTTTTGCAACTTGCTCAACAACCTGTTGTAGATATCAGAGGCCATATCATAGTATCAACTATCAAATTAATTATATATGTGATACTCACCTCAAGCACGGAGCAAGCTTGGCTTCAAAATAATGAGCCAAAGCCTTGGCAAGCATTTGTTGATAAAGTTCTTTAAGCCCAAAATAAAAGACACATTAGTTTAATGCAGTTAAGATTGATTCAATCATGAGTAAGAAAAATTAACCAACCTGCAAGCCTGATAAGAATATAGTTCTACTTGCAGGAGATAGGTTCCTCAAAATAAACGACACATTAGTCAATGCAGTTAAAATCGATTCAATTATGAGTAACAAAAACTTAATCAACATGTAGACCCTAGTAACAAAATAAAGTAACATTTTGCATAGTATTGTTAGTACATCAGTTATATGCACGTTAGCTTTCACCCACACACTTTATAAAGTAACAAAATAAAAACAAAATAGAAGTAAATAAATACAATATTGGGTATTATTATCTTACTTGTAGATAGAATCACCGCCTTCCGGTAGGATTACAGGTCTGTGCAATGAAATCCTTATGCACTGTGTAAAACAGACAGCAATTATAATATTTAGTCCTGCATCGACCATCACAAATATGTTTAGTTATTGTTTGAACATATAGTTATATTTTCAGGAGATAGGTTCCTTGTGTGCTTGGAGTACGTAGTCGATATTCTTCAAATAAACAAAGGGCAATAACAGTTTTGCAATTCCCACCAAGTGAATCCTGTTGAACGGGTGATGAACTCACATCATAAGTTAGTTCAAGAAGGCTCATAAATTATTTGAAATGAAAGAATCATATTATATCTCACAAACCTACAATAACCGAGTAAGTTTACTGTCTCGATAAGGGATATGGTTTCCCTATTTTCTTTTCTTCTCATCTCCTAATGCACTAATTAGGTTCCTTAGTGCAAGAAGACCTTTAATGATTTGAATACCTATTTAATTAGGTCAGAAGATGAAACCAACAGAGACACACTGCTATAGTCATCAACCAGATGTCCAAAGTGATCAGCTAAAATACAATGATAAATTATCGTGATAACTTGCACTAACCTTCTTTTAAACGAACTCCTTCAGAACCGGCTCTCTTGAGATTTATCATGTGGTACGCTCGCATGGTTGCAAACCTACAATCCGGAAACCAAAAAGTGTAAATTAGTTATTAACGAAATCTTGCAAGTGTTCTACACATGGTGACTGAGGATGTTGTTGGCAAAAAGATGGCGGGGGGTATCACATGATGACTGGTTGCAGCATGGATATGTTTTAGGGTTGCAAAGGGTACGTAGAATGTGATATGAGATGAGTTAATTAAATTTTTTTTTTCTTTTTCATTTTTGAGTTTATAGATTTGGAGTTGCAAAATATAAACAAAAAAATGTGTTGGTCTAGTGGTTATCAACTTGGTTGATGTTACCAACACCACAAGTTCGAATCCCACGACTGTCATTTTTACACCAAATATATCCCGAATTTTAGCTCATCAATTAATTTAGTACGAATTTTAATTAAAAATATTTATTAACAAAGGGTGTTTAGGTGGCATTAATTCATGATTACTGGGCATATGATGACGTCATAAGAAATGCCAAGTGGCATAGTTTATGATTATGTGGCATTATTATGATTATGTGGCATTGAGGTGGCATTTATGTGGCATTATCTACGTGTAACGCCTCCTGTTATATATAATGTATATATATATTATATATATATATATATATATATATATATATATATATATATATATATATATATATATATATATATATATATATATATATATATATATATATATATATATCGACGTTATTCTTAACGAATAAATATAAATCACTATCGAATATACATAAGAAATAAAACCCACACAACGTGAATAATACTTCAAAAATTATATTTTTGAACTTTAAGCATTTACCACACAAGCATCGACAATCTAACACACATTAATACTCACATCGAGTCATAAACCAACGAATCTAAACACTTGACATATTACTCTAGGTTGCGAGTCGGAGCCACTCATTTACATCACTTGATTTCTACTTGACTACCATATCACCAATGTGAGTTCATAGTCCCACATTTTTATACGATTTCAACCCCGTGGGGAAATACATGCTCTAAACATGAACACAAGTATTTTTCTATATGTTATTCTGATTGATATTTCCTAAGTTACCGATATTGCCAAAAGCCCCTCATATCATGAGACATTAATCACTGCGAGTTAACGCGAATATTGTGAATAGATCTATTTGGAGATGACGACCCCATTTGTGTTAGCTGGAATAGCGACCCACATGCACTTTATTTGAGAATAACTAGGAGAATGGCAAACTCCTACTACGAGGGCCCCATTACTTACATCATTATTATGATGTGAGTTATATCATTTTATGATATCACACGATGTCAACGTTTGCGTGTCATGAGACTTAGGGCAATACATATATGTTTTACACAACGATATCACCGTTGTACCACTAATCAACTTGTGTTCAATCTATTACAATTTAAACACTATGGATTCACTCAACCTTTGTGTTGACCTTTTAAGCATGTTTTATCTCAGGTAATTAAAAAGCACAAGGCACGGAGTTGGCAATGGACCCTTGACGATGATAATTAATATTATCATTCGTTACAAACAATTTCATATCTTTTATGAAATTCTTTGATCTATGTTGTGTACTCTGAATTTTTAAGTTTTCAATGAATGATAATGCTTTTCAAAACGTCTCTTTCGAGTCATTTTCTATACTTATGACTATGATCTAAGAAGTAATACCCTGTTTAGTCTTCCACTGTTACATTAAATTTTACGGGGTGTTACAGTTACTCCTTTTATACCAGCCCAAGGACCAAAGGTGTCAACCTCCAAAGATAAGGGGTGGCGGTGAAGTTTTAACCACTGGGACCATAGCTGTAATTTCGGCTAACTTATGTAATTTAGTGATTTAGGACATGTTAGGGCTCGATAACGGTAGTTTCAACTCACGGGAACTTCGCCATTGCGTTCCAAATATTATTTCCAATCAAAACGGCTATTCATACGCCCCGTATCTCGAAATTAATACCAAAGTTAAATTAAATTGTCGGTTCTCCATATAAAAACATGTCGGGAAAATTACGGTGTATTACAACGTGCGTAATCTACTTTTGGTTGAAGCTGTTACATGTATTTATAGAAAATTTTAAAAGGTGAAACACATCGTGCAACTTCAATAAATTAGGATGTTTAAAACAGACTTAAGAAAAACAAAACACTTATTTAACTACGTCACATTTATCCGATAGATCTTTGACCCAATGACTTTCATATCTGTCGTCTTTTACTTTTCTGCAACTATGGTTAAAAAGGCAAATAGTTAACAACAATTACTAAGGGTGCAAGGAGTGGGCAGCCGGCCGGGGTGGGCGGGCTCGTGGGCTTGCGGGCACACCGGTGCCGGTTCAGCGGGCTAGGCCTGCAGTTTGGTTTTGCGGGTAATAAGCTCGCTGCGAGCTCAAGCAAACAGAAGGTCTTATGACCGTTGAAGGGTGTGTATGAAAATTAAAAATGTTACCGTTGGAGCGTCTAAAAAAAAAAAAAAAAAAAAAAAAATTGGTCCTTGTTTTGCCTATATAATCCGAACCATCACCACCATTTTCAATTCAAAACAAATTAACAACCAAAAAAAAAATGTCATCATCATCATCATGGATTGGGGACTCGAATGAAGCTTTAGAATGACTTGAACAAACTAACAAATACTTGTGGTGCTCCTTGTTCTTCTCGTACAGCAGCAGTAGGCAAAGAGGACTTGGTGTGTTTTTGTTTTGAGAATGTTGAGTATGTGAGTGTGGACTTGTGTACGTGAGGGAGTATATATTTATATAAGAGTGTATCATGCAAGGATAAGAGAAGCAAGTTGATGAGTGAAACGTGGAGTAGTGAAGGTAAACTGAGATTTACAAATACGTGTACATGCATGCTACGAATTTAGTTTGCTATCTATCCTCTAATTGGTCCTCGTGGTGGCAAGATATTTAGCAGAGAATTAGATAACTTGGAAGGGTTAATGTTTCAAAATTATAATTTTGAATGACAAATTATGAATATTTAAAAAAAAAATTTGGGAGGGTTGAGAGTGATGGGCGCCGGTAAAAAAGGTTAGATTGAGGGTTGGAGGGTTGAAATGAGGTGGAGAGATTTGATTGGTTAAAGTTTGAGAGGGTTGGAAGGTTGGAAGCATGACTCCCTCCCCCCTAAGTGTTACAAAAACTATTCAACGAAAAAATGACTCTTTTTAGCAAACAGTAGAATTAAATGTGTGAATGTAATGGTTTTCAAATCATTGGTATAAAAATGTGACAAAATGTACAAATTACAGGCTGTTTAGAGGCCAAAAGAATGAAAGAAAGATAGAACTTTCGCAGAGACCACCATGTTTATACAATTTTGGAAGCTGCAATTGCTCCCTTTATGACCTCTCCAACCAAAACCCATTCTTTTTTTTCTTTTCTTCTTTCTTTGTTAACAATTTTATAGACAATATTATTACATGAACTAACTTCGCAGTGAAATTAACCACTCGATCTGGCTTGGCTGTGCCCCGTCCCCCGTCTTTTGGAGTGAATCAACACTTCCCAACCCACCACTCTTTTTTTGCTTTTCTTTTTTCTTTTTTTTTCTCTTTAATTCTGTGCTACAACAATCTCATGCTTCCTCCAGGAACGAGCTCTATCCCCTATAGATATAGATACATACAACGGTTTCCCAATGCTTTTCTATTATTGATTTATACGAGTTTCTACTCTTTCCACTGAAAGGCGTCCAAGGCTCTTTAGTCGGGCGATGATCTCTTTAAATGATGGCCTGGACTGTGGATCTCTGCACAAAAACAATGTCAATAAAGCATCATGTCAAGCACATCATATACCTAAAAGTTGTTTTCGTTTAATTGATGTTGATACGAGTAAAACAAGTACGACCATGGAAAGCTGTCTACTTCCAATAGTCACTGGTAAGGTAATATCAACATTAAAAAGCTACCGCTACTTAATTGCCTCAAGTGCCTTGTAGTTTCTTGTCAATACTATTAGTTTGTGTTGATGAATATATCCACCTATTGTCCAACTTTTGGTTCCTTATCATTACCAACTTCTAAGACACAAGTTTGGTGAATTTGCTCATATTGATCACCAAGTATCTACTATGTTTCCCAATCAAGGAAAATCAAGATCAACAGAGTTCCAGTATAATTACTTGTATTTGGGTACTAAGACCAACTATTCCTAATATACTACCTGGAACTGTGGAACATTATAGTGCTATTCTGCATGATTTATTCGGTTAATAGATCTAACTCAATAGAGGTCCAAATTGAACTTCATACTCCTAAAAGAAATGACCTAGCTTGATTTTTTATATGATACATCTATCTGTAGTCATTTTTAGATTAAAGCAGTGACAAATAGTTAATGAAAAGACTGAACATGAAAGGTTTATCATAAGAGCATTGACTTACGGCTGCCAACAATCAGTGATGATTCTTGCAACAGCAGGATCAACAGTTTCTGGAATGTCAAGGTGTCTGTATTGAAAGCCAACAGCACCAACAACTTGCATTGAATTCATCTCTGTCCAAGGTACCCGCAAAGTTGCTAGTTCCCATAATATTACACCAAAGCTAAATACATCACACCTGCAAAATCAACCCCGTCTGTTTCTTTAGCAAGATATTCAAAAGTGTATACATTTGAATATATAATAATTCAAATTCGAATATATGACCACTTACTTCTCATTGGAAGGTTCATTCCTCAATACCTCTGGTGCCATCCATTCAGGCTGCAATACAACAGGAACCATCAATACTTTATGTGATAATCAACACACACGCACAATAGTAAATAAAAGGACATCCATAGTAAAGAACATACAGTTCCAGCAGTAGATTTTGAAGAAAGAAAAGTATGGTGTTTCATACGCGACATCCCAAAATCACACACCTGCATACATTAGCAATAGTAATTAGTCAATTGTCAAAGAACTGAGCTTTTCTCAGATCAAAAGGAAGCATACAAACCTTAACAACCCAATTTTTATCAACAAGAAGATTTGGAGTCTTCAAATCCCGATGTACAATAACTGGATTGCTAGTGTGCAGATAATTCATTCCTTTGGCCTGAATCATATCATATAGTTATATAAGGTAAAAACACGAAAAATATAAGTGGAACTATTTGAGATTTTTACCACATCAAGAGCCATACGCGTTCGTCTCTTTTCATCGAGTTGGACATTTGGACGATGAAGAAGCTTATATAAGCTACCCCTAGATAACAAAAATAATAACAACAATATGAGAGCATCGCTTTGATAACCATAATTAAGATTTTAACACATTAACTATTCACATAAGACTAATTAATGGAAAAAAAATGTTTGCAAGTAAAGACCTGCTTCAAGATGAACTCATTTTGACCCATTAACACACACAATGAATTGGTAGAAAGAGCTCAAAAGACCTGGTAGTCTAAATATTCCAAATATTGCATGTTCCCCATTTGCTTCCATAATCACTATTCATTGTGTGTGATCACCCAGATCCCTTTTATCCTAGTCTCCTAGATATCAAATACGTCTAATTTTGCTCCACAAAAGAAAGATATTTAATTCATGTATACACTAAACATAGAAATCAGAAAACTCTACCTTGGTAGAAATTCTGTCAGTATGGAAAGGTTTGGCGGACGAGTAACTGCTCCTATGAAAAGAACAACATTCGGATGTCTCAAACTCAACATGATCTCAATCTACAAAACAAGCAAATTCTTGCTTTAAAACTAAATACTAATGCCAAAATAACTGCGATAAATGACGCAAGCTAGAAATTCAATAACTTCGCTTTTAAACTGAGTTAGTGCATCGCCTAAGATATCCTGGTTCATAAACTTCTTCATAGCCACCTCCTGTCAGCATATGTCATCATATCAAAAATCCGAAGTAGCAGGCTAATTCCAGCAGTCATAAGTAAATCTTATACCATCTAAAATAGAAACCAATTGAAGATTATTCTTCAAGGCCGGTGATGCAGATACTTGAAACAAAACATTAACGTTTTTATTTCAAGAGCAAAGATGTACAGGATTGATTTACTTAAGTGGAGACAGAGCAACGATGAATAATTTAATTAACTAAAAAGAAATATATCTTATAGTAACATCTTGTTATAAAACACTACTGTGGTTTAAACTCATAACAAAGCTTGCAAGAAAGTATTAACGTAAATAAGATAGCAACTGATAGGAAAGCAACTTACAGTTCCGTTCCATTCTGAACGAAAAACTTCGCCATAAGAACCTGAAAGAAAGAAACAATGTAAGATTGTTAAGTAAACTATGAATCCATTCACAGCATCGCCCTATAAAGCTTCAACTCGCAATACATACAATCAACAAGGAAAAAGAGCATGCAATTCTGTAATTGACGCATAATAAAACTGAAGAAGCTTTTTTACCATTATTTAATATAATAATATTTAAGTAAACAATGGTTAACTATCATCTTCTTGAAACACAGTAATGACAAAAATAACACAAAAATCTAAAAAATAATAAAACTTTGGCAATTCTTTTACAAGTTCTTGGTATGGTTTAATTAGCAAATAGAAACATTGGCATTGTACAAGAAATAATAAAATAAATTATAAATCAACAGATCAACATTAAGCACCGAAATAAAATACAAGTCTATCTTACTGTCTTACCTATACCAATGTGTTCTCCAATCTGAAGATCCTCCCAACGAATTTCCCACTCAACTGCAGTAAGGCTAATCCCCTTCTTGTGATTGGTATAAGATGTCGGGTGGTATGTAGATGATGTCTCCGTCAAATTCATATTTAGCTTTTTAGTTTTTTCATCATCTTTATGAGCCCCTTCTCCCTCTTGTCTTGTAAATGGATTCACTGAAGAGAAACAAAGACTTGTGAATATGCTTCACATTACATGGAACAATTATATAAGTGATCTGATAAATAAATAAATAAAAAAAAACTAAAAACAAAACAAACAAACCAAAAAAAAACTTACCAACTGGGTTATCAGCCAGGAAATCCTCATTATGGCTTTCACTTGTATATTCAGAAGGTAAACTGAATTTGATATTATTTGTTTCGGACATTATTTCTTGATGAACACCACACTCCTCATTTTTAGGCATGATTAACATGTCAGCATCCAGCAAATGAAGTGTTTCACGTACTTGTGTTTCTCCCTCGCCCTGGTTATTTCCACTTAAAAGTGAATCAGAAGTTGTTCCACCACTAGCTAAAAGAACCGCATGAAGCTTTTGAGCAAATTCTGGGTTTTTTGCAGCATTTATGACACAATTAGATACATCTTTTATTTGTAATTGTTGTGCTGGGGATGTTTTTCCACCGACACCTCTTCCACCGACACCTCTTCCACCGACACCTGATGGACCTTCGTTTGACCTGTTGAGAGACGGAAGAAGCTGGCCAAAATCATACTCAAATCTCTCAGTTTGATTCTTTTTTAAAACTTTTCCAGCCTGCACTTTTGATTTTGTACCCATAGATGAATCTACTTCAGAACCAGAAGTCCCAACAACATTGTTCGGTTGAGGTGTAACTGACGCTGAATCTGTCGCTACTTCAATTAATGAAGATGGATATCCAAAATTCCTCATATCTAAGCCAAAACTTGGGAGATTAAAGCTTTGCACTTCCGAAGGGATCAAGGTGCCTGGGGCACCCATTAAATCAATAATGTATTCACTGCATCAATGAAACCAGATTATTAATTGCATTTTCTAAACATATGGAACAATGGACGCACGTGTTATGACTTGTAATATATTAATACTGTGGTTCAACCTTAAACTTTGATTCAAGAAACGAGTGTTACTAGATGACATCCAGATTTAAGCTTTTGAAATCCACAAAGCAAATACAGGCACTAGAAGCTTAAAACTGCTATAAATTAGATTAGATTCTACAGTATAAAATAGATTGTAGAGTTCTATACCTACCTAATAAAGTAAAAGGGAAAGACAACTGAAAGTAAGTGTCAAATCATCTCAATCCTAGCCCATAGATTACTATTCCACAGTGATAAATGTGATTATTAAACAGTAATAAAAACAAATACTATATTTAAGAAAGTACTAAGGGATAACAGCAACCAGATGTAACCCTTACACTAGTCACTATACTGCCATAACAGACTATCCATGCAATGTTTTGAGATCACATGCTACATTTCTTTCTCACAAATGAAGCTATGGCTCAATTTGATGATTGATTACAGGAGAGGTGGGCCAGTTTGATCATTACTTACAATTTATTGTTGGTGAATGCATGTTCATAATAATGCTAACCTCGGTGGTTAAGTAAAGATAAGGAAGTTAGAGATAAAGACATCAAACATGACAGAATTTTTGTGGGGGGTATAAGCAGTTCTACCCCGGTAAGCTTTTACAAATATTAGCAGTATTTACATGTTAATGTGGAGAGTCCACATTAAGATATTGAGACACTACTACAATCGTACCATATGGATATGACATGCCATAATTCTCACTTCTAAATGTCCAAAAAAGATATTGAAAAACAAGACCACAAGACAGCCCGTGTGCCAAATATATGTGTCACATACATACATATTCAAAAAAAAACATGTGCACATATATGCAAGTCATATACACCCATTCACATGCATATGAGCTAGTGCAACAGAAAACATGATCACCTTACCTTCCATTATCAATCTTGATCAAGTTTACAGCTCCGTCATCAGTACCAGTATAGTAGCTCCCTTTGACCAGGCTACACGGAAGGTTGATCTTATCAGCAAGTACCTAGCAGGAATGCATAATTGACAATGTGCTCAAAGAGAAAGAAAAATAAAGGCATTAAAAAAATTTATGCTAAATTTACGCACGGGCTTGAATTTTGAAGAATCTATTAAAATTGTTTTACCATTTTATCAACAAACTGCTAAAAGAAGTGATCCACTATAGTCCAAGTACATGAAATGAGGTTTCATTGGCAATATAATGTTTATAATGAAATATTGACTTTAAATAACAAAGTTGCTAACAGCAGCCCATGTACAGTGAAACTAGACAGCCTAGTCTCCTTAGATTGAAGCATGATGATAATACAAATGAGGAACTCGGGAGTAACATAAAGCCATAACCAACTATTCTGCACTAAACAAGTATAAAGCCATAACCAACTATTCTGCACTAAACAAGTAACATAAAGCACTAACGCCATTGCCAACTATTCTGCACTAAAAAAACGACTAAGTAGGATTCATACGCATTGACATTTATATACAATCTGTAAAATCTGTCATCCTATAAGAGACCTAAAATAATATGTAGCGACAACTTTCAATTGCACGAGGATGCCACTAAACTCAGCTGCTAGTAGTGGTAAAGACCGGTAGTGAATTTTCCAAGAACAGACAGCTCATTCACTTTAATTATAAAATCAAATAAACACACGAGTAGACATTAAGGCACAGAGGTGAATTCTAAAACAAAGAAAATAAGGTAACAGAAGCTAAAGGAGGGTAAAATATTCAAGAAAGTGAGAAACATAAAATTTAATCGAAAGGAGGCAGAGAGTGGAAACCTTAAAGAGCAAGGCCCTGTGGCGGGAAAGTCCAACGTCAAGACAACCAAGAGGAAGAATGATAGTGCTCATTAAGTTGCGCAACTCAGAACTTCTGAGAGTCCACCTTCTTAACATTTCGTCTGCATCACTAACAGGACCACCCATTTGTGAGACTACAATTTTAGCAATCCTCTGGATTAACGTACTCATGAGCTCCCTCGTCCCAGCAGCCTGGCATTCCAATGATATAGTAGACACTCTTTCCTCAAGGTATCGCAAGTCCTTATCAGCCATTCTGTTGACTAAAATTACTTCGTAGTCAACATTATCTGAAACACGTATAGCCTGAAGATCCGCTAACAACGGCATCTTCCCTTGTGTGATTGAATTTGAAGTGAGCCCATATACATCATAAAAACCATCCATCACTTTCTCATCATAATTTACAACATTATTGCTCTGCACATACCAAACTCTCTAAATCAATTACAATCAACAAGCTAGTCTTTAAAAAGCATGTTGTCATCAGATGCATAAAGGTAACCCTACATGGGATGAAAAGCATTAAGAAATGATGAAATTGGCTCGTATACACCAAGTCACATGCCAGTAATAATTTCAATGGAGGTACTTCTATTCTATGTACCCAAGTAGGTTATATATGCATAATCATGCATACTGTTTAATTTTATCATAAAGAAAAAGATGGATTAAGAAGTTCTATAAAGTCAGGCAGTTCACTAAATATATGTCGCTCCGTTCCTTTTGTTAAAGTTGTCATAAAGGCAGCTATAATGTAATAGTAATGTGTATGATGCTAATATATTAAAAATTCTGTTAGCTACCACATAAAGCTACTACAAATCCAACTGCCTGTAAACCAACAATGATGGCTACCATACTTCCAACATTTCTTTCACTAACAGCAACAATAGTTTACAGCTAGAGTGTGTTTAAATTGCTTACTTCTAAGCAGATAAGCAGTTAGGATAACCCAAACTGCTTCTGCTAAAATTTGGGAAAAATAAGCAATTTCCGATAAGCACTGGAGACATTGCTCGTTTCAAAGTGCTTACTTATGATTAAATTAAAATTACCTCTTTACATTTATATATAACCTAGAAACCCCTGAAACAGATTCGCAACCCACAAACATTATTCTCTCTACTCCTAAGAAAACTAATTAAAGATAAACGTGAAATAGACAAATCCAAACCTAAATTTTTTTTAGCTGCTCCTGCTTATAAGCATAAGCTCTACAATAAGCAATCCCAAACACCCAACCTCCAGCCAGTGAAATGTGGGTGCGTGCATCAACTAAGAAGTTGCGGGTTCAAGTCTTGCTGGTGACATTAGTGAGACAGTTTGAGATAAGTGATAAAGTGGTACAAATGTGTGAAAAAAATTGTCGTTCTAGAAAAAGCCCTCTTGGATGTTGCTTATGTTACAATACCCTTGTTAGATAAAACCTTCTCCAAAAGTTTTAAATCGGCAGGGAAACCCTGACCCGTGCACCTCTTTTGGGTGCCGACTAGCCCTTCCCTAAGGACCTAGCTCCCGCACCTGTTTAAGTGACCATTAGCCATGAGCTCGGATTGAACCCTAAGACCTATTTCTCCAATGATCCTAGTTAGATAAAACCTTAATATCATTTCAACGCCAATATTGTTTTAAACTTGTTATCATCCATTACGTTGCACCTATCATTTAAATTTAGCGTATGCATCTACAATTTATACACACAACATAACTAACAACCAAATATCAAAAACAAAACCCTAAATAACTAAACAACATTACCCAATATCTAAGCGACAAAAACTCAACAACCGACTCGGAAGGCGAACACCCCAAACTCCGTTGCTTGGCAGCCCGAATCTGCTCCGATTCAGCATCGGGTTGACCCGACCCAACCGATCCAGCAGTAGAAGACACACTTATCGCCAACGCCAGCTGCATCTGAAACTCCTCCTCGAAGAAACTGGTGTCCTCAGCGTTGGAATCAACAACATCGTTGATGACGTCAGCAGGAGGTGGTGTGTGAAGGATCGGAGAGGAGGTGGTTGGGGTGTCGGTGGTGGTGGTGGTGGTGGTTAATCGGTTGTTGTTGGTTTGATCGTTGCTGCCGATGTGGAGCTTGCGTAATAAGTGTTTCATTTTCGTCATCTCATCAACACACAGTGAAAGGTGTAATTTACACACACTTGTTTGTTTTTGTGTTTCTCTCTCTCTCTCTACCGGCAGGGAAGAAGGGAAATGGTTTTTCTTTTTCTTTTTTTTTTTTTTTTTTTTTTTTTTTTTTTTGTTGTTGTTATTACTCCCTCCCCATATTAAGTGTCTATAATGGAATCTTGGGATGTCCAAAATTAAGTGTCAATGAGAAGAGACTTTAGTGGGTAATAGTGATATTTGATTGGTGGAGAGTGTAGTTGGCCCACTTTCCTAAAACTTTGTGCATTTGAAAAATGGACACTTAATATAAAAACGGAGGTTGTTTATTACGAGTATTATTTTTTTTTTGGAAGGTTGTTGTTGTTTATTTACTTAGCTTGACTTATTGTTTGGGAAAAATTGATTAAGTTAGGCATTCTTTTCCAACGAATTTATTTTTGTACTTGATTATTTACAAGATGGTTTAGTTTTAGAGTTTGTTTAACGAGTGCTCTTATTAGAGATTGTTGATTTGTTTTTTGGGACCTCACGAACCAAGCAAAAAATTATACAATGCTAACTAATAGGATAAAACTGTCACAACTCAAAAACAAAGCAAATACTACTACAAAAATAATAAGGAAAATAAATCAAAAGGTCTGACCACCCAACAATTCCAATCCATCTTCAACTTCGAGCATATACGAGCAGACATCCACAACTTAGCCATACGTTGAATACCCGGGAAAATGTCTTCATTCTTGATTGATGCTAAACCATTAGGCGTTCAATAAGGGTAGATAAATCCTCGATTGTTGTCTCGTTGCTAATGTAATTGTTCTTATGACCAATTTGGAAGAGCAATGTCTTTTGCTTTTTAAAGTGGATTTTGAAAAAGCTTTTGATAGTGTTAATTGGAACTTTCTCCTTGATGTTATGAGGCAAATGAGTTTTGGTTCTAAATGGAAAAACTAGATTGCCTCGAGCCTCTCATCGGCTTCTATCTCGGTCTTTATTAACAGTTCCTCCTCCAATGAGTTCTTTATGGAGTGTGGCCTTAGACAAGGAGACCAATTGTCTCCTTTTCTTTTTCTCCTCGTGGTTGAAGCCCTTCAAGTTACCATTCTTAATGCTTGTGAAGGTGTGTGTCTTGCGAAAAGTAGGAAAAATATATTGCTTTTGCAATTCGCGGATGACACTCTTTTCTTTGGGAATAGACTAGGTTAAACGCTTACAATCTTATAAACATCCTTCGTTGCTTCGAATTTGGATCGAGCCTCAAAGTTAATTTGAATAAAAGTAGGCTTTTTGGGGTGGGGATACATGAGAATGAGGTGATTTAGGTCGCCTCCTCGATTGGATGTGCTCACGGTGTTCTTACTTTTATTTATTTAGGCCTCCCGGTCGGAAGAAAATGCGTCTTAGTGATAGTTAGAAAGGGATCATAGACCGGTTTCGGGACTGTTTATCCTCGTGGAAGGCTAAATCTCTTTCGGTTGCTGTGAGACTCACCTTGATTAAATTCGTCCTTGATAGTGTTCCCATTTATTATCTCTCTCTTTTTAAAGCTCCCATGAAAGTTATTAAAGCTCTTGAAACCATTAGATGCATATTTTTTTGGGGTCATAAAGAGAATGACAGAGGAATTAATTGGGTTAAATGTAATTTTATCCTTCTTGACCTGCAATTTGGTGGGTTAGGAGTGGGTTGTCTTCGATCTAAGAATCTTAGCCATTTAGGTACATAGAAATGGCGTTTCCTCATAGATGATCATGCTTTTTGGCGAACTGTCATTATGGAATTTTACGGGGATGATGGAGGTTTTGATTCGTCTAGTATCTCTAACGGGAGTAGTGGTGTTTGGATTGACATAATAAAAGATATCAAGAGAATTGAGGTTTGTTGACTTGAATTTCAAAAACTCTTTTGTTCTTAAAGTTACTGATGAGGCTAATACATCTTTTTGGCACGATCCATGGTGTGGGGATGAACGAGGCTAAAAGATAAGTTCCCTAGGTTTTACGCTCTTGAATATTCCAAGATTGTAATGTGAAGGATAGAGGTCATGTGGTCAATGAGAAATGGATTGGAACGTGGGCTTGGCGTATTCTGTTAAATTTTAATAACATGACAAGTTCATAAATAAAACACATAAACATCATATACATGCGGAAGCGTAGGATCAATTTAACACATAAAGAATTAACCAAATTTAAACGTAAACGTACCTTTGATTCTAGCTAAACAAGAATCAACTTCAAGTATTCTTCAATGGAGATCAAGAACCCTAATTAAGGGTTTATAAGTGGATTAACGAATTACCCCTTACCGTTTTGTAATTCAATCCAAGATATTAACTATAGTGAGTTAATACCACGTTCTTGTACACACATACTATAACAAATTAATGTGATTGCTAGATCAAGAAAACACAATAGATTTTTGCTTAACAAAAATCGATCACTCCCTTTGAAAGGGTTTCGTCAATCGGTTTTAACAAAAGAAAGAGAAGAGAAAACTTTAGGGTTAAGAGTGTGCACAAGAGATGCAAAACAATGACCCTTGGTTTTGTATTTATACTAACTGTAACTTGGAGGACAAGTTGGAATAGGTTTGGGTTTCCCCTTGCCTTTGATCGACCGGCCATAGCCCAAGGAGAGGGATTCCGGATCCTTCTTGACTCCTATTTACAATCTAGTCCTTCTCTTTAATATTTAACGGTCGTTAATCAATTGTCGTTAACTACTAACGTCCGTTAGTCGTTATTTGTGTTTTAATAATTAAATATATAACGTTTTATATATATAATTATTATCCATTAATTCTCATACGTAAAGTGTGCAATCCCGTGGTCTCGAGTTCGATTCTAGACATACACGTATTAATATTTGTCCACAAAACTAACAGCTCCCACTTGGACATCTATTAATAGTGTAATGACATTGGTTAGCGTCTAGCAATACGCCAATGCCCCCAGTACAACTCGAGTAAGGTCTCCTGGAAAAACCTTTTGATGATTCATCATCATACTTATCCTTTTGTTTCTAATACCACGTTAAATAAGGATATGGATCTTAGTCATTCCTTTATTTAACTATTCTGTTTCTCGTTGTTTGTGATTGAGCAAGATTACCAAATCTTCCGAACATATTCCAGATAGATCTTGGGCATAGCCATGCAAACATCTTGTCAACCCAACGAAGGGCCCAGCAGTATTAAACTTCAAAACGAATTTGAAGGAACAAATTCTTTCTTGACTACAAGCAAAACCCATGAACTTTGCAACACTTCTGAAAACAATCCTTATAGCTACCAGTTACGTATAGCGGTAAATTGCTTTACAGAAATGCACTACATCCATGACAGTTCTCTGGTATCTCAAGCCTAAGGATAATTATTCATGATTTACTTGATGACAAGATCTATAAAGTACAATTATGCGGTTGGGATAAGTCCTATATTCAGTTCATTTAATATTATGTGAAATTGCTATGTCAACGCATCAATATACTTTCAAGTATATTCTACCAAAACTCAGATTTGTCTTAATTCAATGATATTCCCATATCATTGATCGACAACGGACTATTTAGAATAACATAAGTTATTCACGGATTTAAACATGCAAATATATGATACAATCTATTATTTTAATGAAAACAAACGTACCAAGTACTTTAATTCATTGTAAATAATAATTGTTTAACATCCCTTATCCAAATACTAAATAGATCAATGCATGATAATTCTAGTTAATGAATTATGCCTCAAGTCATGTCAATCATACTTGTTGACAAGACATAAATCAACTAATTTTGATCTATCGGAATTTTGAGAATACTTATTTCAAGAATTCAATTAGTGAAGTTCTTGTATGTGTGCATTCAACTATCTTGATATTGCCACATAATATTTCATAAAATGCGTGACATCCTCAACCACCAATGTATGACAATTAAACTTTCAAACCTTTTATAGTTTAAAGTATTCCAATTCTTTAATGTATAATGCAACTATGCTTTTAGTTGAGCACAACTAGTTCATATGTCATTAATCAAGGATGAAATTCTGCCATGACTAATATCGAGTATCATCTCAATTTAAACCAGCATTATTGTATATAAACAACAATATGCTCTTTAAAAAATCCGTAAACTTAATATCCATTGTGTAATGTTTGATGCCTTCCAATCTTTCAAGATTTGTCGGCTATAACAATTACGCAACAATTTGCCATATTGTTCATAATTAGAATCTAGGAGCAATTCCAGGCTGAGGATGAAATTCTATATCCAACCATATTCATTACACTTAGTTATCTAATAACTTTCAATTAGATATCAATGTTGTCAAATCATCTTTCATCCAAGCATGATACAACAAATAACATGATGTACATGAAAAATCCTTGTGTCAAACTTAGATTTCATTCATGTTATATCTTTTCAAAGATATGTATCCATTTAGACTTTCTAATAATATATCATGTTCTATTAGAATTAATTATTTTACCGCTTATGTGTATAACAATAAACATATATTCCAAGGTTGTATGTTTATTTCCTAAATCTTCAAGTGAAGTTTCATTCCAAAATAAGGATTAACATTTAACGTATATGGAATGTTACTTCCTATATGTTATACAACATATATGAAATAAGAAAATAAACATAATACTCCCACTAGCTTTCAGGAATACTAAGGAATTATCTTATTTTAATTATAAATCAAAACTTGGATTTAATAACTAAACATAAGTATATCTCCTAGATGCATGCATTAATCCATTCATGAATTATTGCATTTTGTACACTTCCAAAGATTATTTGAATTCAAATACTCCTTTTGATTACTTATAGTCCTCGCACAAGTAATTACTCAATAAAGAGTTTTGATATTCCATTGTCAATTTCATATTAATGAAACTAAGGATGACAATCATAATCTTTATACATTTAATGTGCCTAGAAAGAATATTCAATCACAGTTAATTGCTTAAGTGTGATTAATAATCTTGTCATAAGACATACATTAAATATGTTTACAAAATTGTCCATATGATTTCTACACAAAGATTTAAACCTCTAAGATTTTCATTCCCTTTGAAGAAACTCATCTTCATTCTATAGTCTAACTATAGAGTTCAAGATAAACTAAGTTTTCAAAAATTAATTATCTTTATGGACTGCATCTTAACATTCATAGTATGAGTAATTTGCCAAATTCAATATTTGCAATTCATCTTAATGATCAACAGGTTTACCATAATCCTGTAACTTATAATCCTCAGCATATTATTCAAATATTTGAGATATCCTTGCGGATCTATTAATGAGAATTCCATCATCTTAAGATTTAACATTAACATATTTAACCTCATCATGACATTCACTAATGTATTTTTAGAAGATTATGTATCTTGTAATTTTATCTTTTCAAGATAAAAACTCCCACTTGCCTTTTGCAATTTATATACTATCTATAAATACTTAGCAAGTAGAGCAACACCAAATTATTCTCTTTTAGGACATTACAAATACACATTGACAGTTCCTGATATTAGTTTGTTAATATCTAGCTTCGTCATAAGTTTAACAAATTCAGAACTTCATTTTAAGACTTAATGTGATTCATCACATTCCATAATAAATGGTGTCTTATTAATCTTCTAGGTTGGAGTCTTATTGAGTATATACAATCCATACTCAATTTTCTAACCTTGATAACTTTTGGAAGAAAAGAAGTGATAGTTATCTTTAATCAAACGATACCAATAGAGTTTGATTCTCCTAACTGAACACACCACAAACTTGTGGTATTTTATTAGAACTAATATTGTGAGACAATCTAACAATATGTAAGATAAACTTATACTCCTTTTGGCTTAACTATTTAACAACTAAGTCAACTTAATGGTGAAATAGATTTTTCAAGCCAATTGCATTCTTTATAACACAAGTACTTTTTAACTAAGTCACTTCATGTGCATGTCTCAACAAGAAGACATAAACTATTACAATCCCACTATACGTTATAAATCATTGATCAACTCAATAACTTCTTGTATATGTCTTAATAAAGAAGACATAATAAGTTAACGTCTTACTTTATATTATAATAAGTCTTGTAACAATTAAAAGACTTCATATTTATAACTTTACAATAAAGTATAAACATGTATAACTAAAGTAATCATGAACACAACAATTTGGTTTCAATAGAAATTTCAAGTTAATTTATTACTTCATTTATTTATGACAATCCAAGAATACATAAATATTCAAATTTGAAGTAGCCTTGTTAATATTGACACATGTTATAATAGGTGTCTAATTTAGAAACTGTAAATTCTCCATGTACGGTCTCACGTAATCATGAAAATTCACCTTGTCATTGCAATCTAGTCAAGGTCTCACTTAAGCTAAATTTCAACACCAAGTGCTTCTTGAATTATATGTGTATTAGTCATATTTAGAACGTTAGTTTCTTATATTGCGGTCAAGACAATCCTTTAAATCATATCTATATGTGTTGTTTCTTGCACACAATTATAAGATTTCTCCCACTTTTGCATGGACCAACATCATGTAGCAGATAAACAACACGACACGTGTTTGTTTGTGTGATCAATATGATTTGTGTCATAGATATTAGTATAGCAAGTAAATGTAGAACTTCACTGTCTAGTAAGGAACGTACATGACTAACCTTTAAAAAAACATAAGTGTCTACAATTGGAAAGTAATTATCTTGAGACATTCAAAAGATAATCTGGGTTACTACCAAGACAATAAAGCTTGTAGCTCCCACTGAATTAGAGAGCATTACAATAATCACTTATTCAATAATAAGATTCAATGCTCCCACTGGATTTGACAACATTGTAAGTGTTTCATAACCAGTGAAAACAAATATCTTGCTTTTAACTTTCCTACATCTTTGAAGGCTCATACGTAACAATTACTTAGGCACTCCAAGAGTGTATTCTACTATGTAGATAATGGACTATCCATCAATACAATTAACTTGAAAATTGGGCATGCAATTTCTTCTTTTAATAGGTCTATCATCCCCACAATGGTATGTAGTACCTCTAAAGGGTTAAAGGAACAGCAACTCGATAAAATATCCTAATTTGCCTTTACTACCTTTTGCGGTATGCAGTCTAGCTTCTAATTTAATAACTCGTAATTTTCAAGTTAACCAAATGTCATATTTGTTACAAAAGAATTTAACCGCCGAATGATGAAATTTCTATGGAAAATAAAAATGTGCAATTCTCTTAACTATTAAAGCTTGCTATGAGTTATAATAGAATTTAGACAATTCTAATGTTCCTATTATACCTTTCTCATTCATGAAAAGGAATAGGATTGAGTCTCACTCTTCTCTCATGGAAAGGAGACTAGGTTTGTTCTTTTAGTAAAGTTGACTCTAGCAAAAAACCCCTATGGGTGTAGATAAATTTACCAATAAAAGAATAACCCATGTTTACGGTTTAATGTTGCATTAATACATTTAAAAGAATTTACAAAATTCAATTTTAGTATTTTCGATAATAAATCTTTAAGAAAATTAAATACCCATTGGTTAGTATTCATATAAACTATAGAATTTCCTTAAAGCTAGGATCCTAATTGACATAGTACCATTACATCAGTTAATCTGCTAGCAATGATAGTATTCAACAAGGTAATTGTCGAACAATAATTGACAATTTCATATTGAAATTCCTAGATCATTATGGGATTTACATTTGCCAAAAATCTATTTGCAATGTAAGCATGTTTCATCCCATCTTATGCCTTGAGTTTCTAGGTCTCACTAACAACTCAATTAAGTTGTCTAATTTAGAAACTGCAAATTCTGCATGTACGGTCTCACGTAATCATGGAAATTTACCTTGTCATTAAAATCTATATAAGGTCTCACTTAGGCTAAATAATAACTTCAAGTATTTCTTATAATTAGATGGCATGAACTTAAATTTTTATGGTACTAATTTTGATGTGTCAATCAAAATATGTACGAAGAAGCATGCACACATCTTCGTACCATAAGTTTTTCAAAACCTTTTAATTTACCAATTTAATTTAAGATTAAATCAACAAAGTTTTAATTGAGGTATTGTGTTCACCGATCAAAGAATTTACCTTTAATTATCGTCCATTATATCGTACGTTTGCATAAGCCCCAAGACTTAGTGTTTCGGATAATTACCACAAAGTGACATATGGAATTAAAGCTAATTCACCCTTAAGATGATTTTGTACATAAAAATAGTCGTACTTGGTAGCTCCAATTTGACGCACGAAGGAGCGGAGAGACAAACGTCAGCACAAGTGCCAATTAAAAACGTATCTCTTTTGGTTTGACAATTTAATGTCAATCCTCCTTCAAAACTGGGTGAGCCGTTCTTATTATTGGTACAAAAACTCATCACTCAATTAAAAGTTTATGACTTTAAGTCTTAGAAACATGTTATAAATTATAACCTTGCTAGTCTCGCTTGGGAGCAAATTACCGTACGAAGCAAACCACTATCGGCACATAAGACATTGCAAGATTCATAATTTATCACATCAAGTTTCACCATTTTTTAGTCTATTTATTTTCTATTCAAAAATTACCCTTTTTTGCTTACAACGTGTCATACAATTAAACAAAAAACAAGTAATAATAAAAATAAACAACTAAATAATGCACATAACTTAACAATTAATTTATGTAAACAAATAGCCACATGCAAACTTTATTTGATAAAACCTATTAATAATCATTCTATGTTTAATTATGCATATATTTAACTAAGATTATCACTTACAAAGGTAAGTGAGCCACATGCATCGACGTATCGATTGCGTTAGTCATAGCAAATATATACCATATTGCACATAATAGATTCATTAATATTCAATTGAGGTCTTCCCCAATTTTAGATCTATCAAAAATTACATGTGATAAAACAACTTAACAATTAATCAATCATAATCCATGACAAACATGCATATTTCATCATGGATTAACACAAGTCACAAGATACGCAACTAAACACATAAGCATGTTACAATTAGGGTTTCAAAACAACAAAACAAATTTTTTTATAAAATTAGGGCATCGCCCCCCCCCCCCCTTTTAAAAAAATTAGGGTTTTGATTTTTAAACCCAAAAAATCGACTAACATACAAACACAATCCAAGATTCGTTTTTTATGTTTTTTGGTAATTAATTACATGTTAACCTGGCTCTGATACCACTGTCAAATTTTAATAACATGACAAGTTCATAAATGTAACATCGAGTAATTTTCTAAACCCTTTTCACTAGCCAAATACTTATTTTTGTCTTACCTTAGTATTTAAACTTTTTCCTGAACTTATTTAAATTTGAGAAACAGTAGATATCTGGATAAACGTGAGCGTTATCCCTTTATTATGTCAGCACAACCTAGAAAGAATGAAACGAATCAAATTTGCCAAATAAATTAACTTCGAGAAAGTTATGCGTATTTATACTCGTTTTTATTAGAAAAATCATTTCGGAAACAATGACGCAAGTTCATAATTTTTCGTGTCCGTTTGGTACGTTAAATAGGTCCCGCAGTAAAAGTTTTCCCTAATTACCCTTTTACCCCCTCCATCCAGATTTTTTCACTCACACCCCTCCACTTTGCTTTGTCCACCTTTGGCCCTCGTTCCACATATATATACCCTAACCTTTCTCTCTCTTCTCATAAAACACACACACACACCTCACATTCTCTCTCTCTTCTTACACTTCGCCAAAATCCATCGCCGGCCACCACACCACCGTTGGCCAACCCCCAAACTTTACCACCACGTAGATCGAGACCCCTTCTTTGTTTCCAGAGCATTTAAGCTCGGTTGGAGCTTGTTTGATACCCGCACGCCACCACACCGCCACCATAGTTCAACACCACCACCCATCGCCGCTTCGCCCCACCTTTCTCTCGCTCGGTATAACACTCAAGCGCTCCATCCCTTTTTATTTTTAAATTAAAACCGAAACCCTAACCTTAAATCTTTAATAAAAACGTTTTTATTTTAAAACTTGTTTTAAAACCTTTTTTTTTGCTTAAAAACCGTGTGGATCTAAGTTTTGGCCGTGGAAATCGATCAGACTCGGTCTGGGTCACGCGACTCAGCCGAGTCAACTCGCGAGTCAAGTTGACTAAGGGTGGGTTGTATTGTTTTTGATTTTGTTTGACTTGTTTCCTTGGCTTGTAGCTCGGTTTGGATTGTTGGATTTGTTTTGGTGATGTTTGGATTCGGCCGAGAGCTGAGGCTCATGTAGAGTCGAGCCGTGACTCGAGGTGAGTCACGGCAAAGCTTAGGGTAGATTTGGGTTTGGTTATGTTGAAGTTTGGTGGATTTGGTCTTAGCCGAGGGTTTTGACTCGTGTGAGTCAAGCCGTGAGTCGTGGTGAGTCACGGCATATGGGGATTGGTTAATAGTTATTTGGTTTGTAGCTTGGTTTTGGATTTGAACTGGATTTGGTTTGGTTATTGCTTGGCCGAGAGCCACATGGCTCGTATAGAGTCAAACCGTGACTCAAGTGAGTCACGGCATAATGTAGGTTTGTTCTGTTTGTGTCGCGTATTGAATTTGGTTTGGGTTTATGTTTGCCGAGAGCTCAAAGTCTCGAGAATAGTCGAGCCGTGTCTCAAAGGAGTCACGACCAAGAGTTGTTGTGTTTATTTGTGTCTCGAGTCGGATTTGGTTGAGGTTGGTTTGTAACCGATTTGGATTTGGTCTCGGTCGTGGGCTGGACTCTCACCGAGTCAAGCCGTGATTCTAGGTGAGTCACGACATAGGTCTAGATTGATTGTGCTTGGTTGTGGTTGCATTGGATTATGTTTGGTTTCGGCTTTGGTTTGCTTAGGCCGAGAGCCACTGGGCAAGTGTATTGATCCAGTGGATCAAGAGTAGATCGGGTAGATCGAGTCAAGGGTGTTGATTGTGTGAAGTAGAAAGGATCAAGTAGATCATGGTAGATTGGTGTTAGCTAAGATTAGCACTCGATATTTAGCTTAGTGTCGGGAAATAGGATAAGCGACGTTGTATGGCTTTTTCCGCCTGAAGGGAGGTTTGTTGACATAGTACTTGAAACTCTCGAGTGTGGTACTCGGGGAGTGGAGTAGGGCGAAGAAGAGCTTCGTGACCGAACCACTATAAATCTCTTTGTCCCGGTTTGATCTTTCAATCTCTTTTCCTTACATTCATTATTTATATTAGATAGTTTAGTGTAGTGTTCATATTGGTGTTGATTGATTATACAAAAGATTCGAATCAAAGTTTTTCAAAAGTAAAGTTCTGAAACAAATTAAAAACCGGTACAACTATTCAACCCCCCCTCCCCTTTCTAGTTTTCCACAATTGGTACCAGAGCCACGTCAGTCAAGATTTTAAAGTAAATTGTATTTTAAAACTTGAATCGACCAATGGATTCCGACAAATATCTAGAAGGGAAATCTATGCAAAGACCACCACTTTTCAAAACCGATTGTTTTATATATTGAAAACAAGATTTGAAATGTATGTGAAATCAAAAGACATTGATCTTTGGCATATTATTACCGAGGGTGACTTTCAACCGATTCAAAAGAATCCGGAAACTAAAACGGATGAAATAGTTCCTTATAGTAAACAAAGTGATGAACCTAAAAGAAAACTAGCCAAAAATGATGAGGCTAAAATGATGATTTATATTGCTTTGCCGAAAAAGGAATTTGAAAGAATTTTTATGTGTAATACGGCAAAAGATATTTGGAAAACTTTGTTAGTCACTCACCAATGTAATAATCAAGTCAAAGAGAACAAGATAGATCTTCTTGTGCAACAATATGAACAATTTTCCATTTCGAAAGATGAATCTATTGATAATACTTTTGCTAGATTTAATACTATTATTACTAGTCTTAAAGCTCTTGATAAAAGTTATTCTAGCAAGAATTATGTTAGGAAGTTTCTTAGGGCTCTACATCCCAAATGGAGAGCAAAGGTCACCGCCATTGAAGAGTCAAAGGACTTGGCGACATTATCTCTTGATGAACTAATAGGAAACTTGAAGGTTCATGAGATGATAATCAAGAATGACTCTGATATAGTCAAAGGAAAAAGCAAGAGAGTTAGATCTCTAGCATTGAAAGCCAAAAAGGAGTCTAGTGATGAGGAATGTTCGAATTCCGATAGTGAAGATGAAGAGTATGCGTTAGCCGTTAGAGACTTTAAAAAGTTCTTTAGGAGAAGAGGTAGGTTCGTTAGGCAACCTCGTGATGATAAGAAGCCGTCACAAAAGAACCGAGTTGAGAAGAAAGGAACGAGTGATAGGAAATGTTTTAGATGTGGAGATCCTATTCATCTTATAGGAGAATGTCCTCAACCACCGAAAACCAACAACCAAAGAGCTTTCATAGGAGGCTCTTGGAGTGATAGCGGTGAAGAAGAAGAGAAGAAGCCCAATGACGAAACATGCCTTATGGCTCAGGCTTCAAATGAGGTACATTCCGACTCTTCTTATTATAGTGATGATAATTCGTCAATAGATGATAATAGATTATATGACGAATATGATAAACTATGCAAAGTAAGTTCTAAAACTTTAGGTAGAAACAAAACACTAAAATTAAAATTGCATGAACTCGAAGTGCAAGTTTTAGAACTAAAGGATCAAGTTAAAAGACTTGAGAAAAATAAAGAGACAGATGTAGGATGTAGGTCATGCATAAGTCTTCGAGTAGAGAATGAAAAACTCAAAGAAAATGTTTTAAGGATCATTAAGTTTGAAAAAGGAACAAATACACTTAATGATATGCTTGAAAACGTTAGGTATAGTGAACATGCCGGAGCGGGCTTAGGATTTGACCCAAACAAAGCTTCGACAAGTAAAACGAAACAAGTAAAATTTGTCAAACCCACAAGTTCTGTCAAAACAGTGGACGGTACCATTAAAGGTACAGACGGCACCACTAAAATTAGTGGTACCGTGTGGTATTGGAGACAGAACTGAGTCGAATTTGAAAAATAATTCAAGTCCTAAACCAAGTCACATAGTTGTAAATGGTACCAAAGTACCTATTGCTAGTAAAAAGGAAGTCAAAAGCTTTTACAAACCTTTGTCAACCCCCGGGCTTGGCTTTGTAAAACCCGACACTAGGTCAAAGACTCCTCCACCTAGAAAAAAAAAATGTTCCTAAACCTCAGTCAAGAACTCCTCTACCGAGAGGTAATTCTAGAAGACAAAGTTATCCAAGTAACTATCCCGTAACTTGGAATAACCGTCAACTACAAAGTTACGTACCATGGGAAATTTGTCCTCCGTTCCAACATCTTAACCAAATGCAACTAATGCATGAGATGTTTAATACTAACAACTTTGGACATATGAGATATTGGGGACCAAATGTTTGAATGTTTGTCTTATTCAATAGATATGCTTGGGAATCGACTTTGAGCTTGACGAATGGGTCAAGGATATTGGATGCACTAATCATATGACGGGTAACCGAAGTCTATTCTCATCATACAAGGCATACAACGGAGGTAATGTCACTTTCGGTAGAAAACTTAAGGGCAACATAATAGGCAAAGGTACAATTACTCAAAACTCCCTCACTATTGGAAATGTAGAGCATGTTGATAACTTAGGATTTAACTTGCTTAGCATTAGTCAAATGGTAGACAATAAGTGTAGAGTTATATTCTCCGAAGAGGGTAGTGAGATCACTAAGAATGGTAAAACCATAGGCAAAGGAGTTAGGAATAATGGCTTATTTGTTATGAAAATTGGAAATAAGCCTCAGGATAAGATTTGCTTAGCAACCATAGATGATAATTCCACTCTATGGCATAGGAGACTAGGTCACGCCAATATGCGTTTGATACAATCATTGACGTCTAAGGAACTAGTTAGAAACCTACCTAAGATGAAGTTTGATAAACACTTTTGTGATGCTTGTAAAGTTGGAAAACAAGCTCATTCTAGTCACAAAGCTAAGAATATGGTCTCGACCTCTAGATGCCTATAACTCCTTCACATGAACTTATTTGGTCCATCAGCCGTACGGAGCTACGGAGGAAATTACTACACCTTAGTAATAGTTGATGATTACTGATATGTGTTAAATTACACATATCTTTTACCTAATAAAACGGACTTAAAAGACCAAAAACATATAAAAAAATGTCATATATATGCTTGTTTTGGTGTTTGTACATGTGCAGGTACGGATATGAGAAAAGGACAAAAAGAAAGACAAAATAGACAAAAACCGAGTACGAGATTGGAAAAAGCACGAAATTACGTGATCAACGTTAATTTTATATGGAGCATCGAGGCAAAAGACGGAATTGTGAAAGACTAAACAAAGCCCGTGTTTATAACCGAAGTCAAGAGCTTTAAAAAAATAATAATAATAAAAAATAAATGAAGTGGAAAGCAATAATTTAAGGATAGCATGTCATCCACATTTAATATCCATCACGTGGGGCTCTTTTGTGGTAAATGTCGACAGAAAAAAAAAAAGGAGATCAAATATTCATTGATGGCACGTGAACTTCATCAGCCTAAATTAAATCATAGAGGCGTTTGACTGCTGCTGTCTTACCACTCTCGCCTCCACTATAATGCTTCAGCCAATCAATGGATGACACGTGGCTAGGCTTGGGAAAATGACCGACTCAAATTGCTATAAATAGAGGGCATGATCCGAAGAAACAGAGACAGTTTTTAGATAGTAGTAGTAGTTTTATATAGCTTTTATTTTTTTCTCTTCAGTATTTTTATTTTTCAGTAGCAGTCTTTAGCTTATAATTCTCTCTTGACGTTTATTTTACATAGTTCAGTTCTTTATGTATTCGAGTATCTTTTAATTTTCTCTTCATTATTTTTCATTTATACACTGTTGTATTAGAGTACCAATATTTCCTTCATGCATTCGATCACACACACTTTTATTTTTCTATGTTTTTAGTAGTGCCTTTTTTTTATTTGTAGTAGTAGTAGTAGTTTATTTTTATTTTTTTTAGCTTATCTTTTTAGCTTATTCATTTTAGCTTATTACTTCTTTTCTTTACCCTCTAGCTCAATTCAAACACCAAAAGAGATGCATGAGCTTATGAAGCTCGGCTTATTTTCCAAATAAACCTTGACATCTTTTAAGTTTGAGAGCACTTTTTCTTTATTTAGTAGCTTTTATTACTTAGATCTAGTTAGTTTTATTAATTTTTTTTATATAAAGTTTGCAATTTTTTTTAGTTTTTCTTGAACAATAAGCTATTTAATAGCTTGTTCATTTAGATTTAATCCTTAAACATACCCAATTCGCTTCTATTCTTCGGAGTGGGCAACTTAGCTTCGGGTGGACATAGATCTAATAGTTTTTATTAAGCTCTTTAGTAACTTTTATTAAGCTCTTTAGTTGACAAAGTTTAACTTTTATTAACGAATTAGTAAAATTAAAGTTAATAGAGAAATAAACTTTAATAATTTATTTAGTTTATAAGATCGGGTGGTAATTCTCTCGTATAAATCACCGGGTCTTAATCTCATTCCTTTTTATCATTTTTTAGTTTAAATATCTAGTTTAAGATTATGTTTATTATTGTAGAATTAATTGTTATTAGTTTAATTATTACTTAGCAAGCATATCTTTTTATTATTTTATTTTCTTGAGCTCGTTGTTATCTTCGTAGTTTTGCTTAATTAATCTAGTTTTTTTTTATCACTTAAAATAGTTTTTTAATCTTTCACTTTAAATACCAAACATAACAAAAAGCAAAAATTATTCCTTCAAGCATTTTAATAACAAACCTTAAACGACATCCTCCATTCACACCTCGTTGGGACACGAACCGGGTAACACTTGCCCGGAATCACGTATATCTTACTTGTGAGTTTTGCACGTTGACCTTTTTCCTAAAAAGATTGACTTGCTGACTCGCACGTATCGTGTATATTTGATATATATACTTTACACCACGATCAATTTTTGGCGCCGCTGCCGGGGAAGGCTTGAAGTGAATTTTCTCGATTCTCGTTTGTCGATGCGTGTTTTGAAGACCCTTCTCCCGAGAAGTTATCGTTTTCTTCATAAATATTTTCTTATAAAAAACCCAAAAAGATTTTCTTTTCAAAATTTAATTTCCTTTTTCCCTTTGTGTTTTTCAAAATGATTTTAAATTATAAAAACCCAAAATAATCTTCTCATCCCTTTTATCCGTTTAATTCTTATGTCGTTACTCGACTATCGCTGTTTTCATTGTAAAAGTATAGTAGGTGATGATCATTGTTGTTACAAGTGTTTGTGTGAGCGGTGTGGAGGTAATTGTAGCAATGGATTTTGTAATTGGTGTGAATTACCTATTAATACAAATCCAACTTCCCTCAATGATTCCCAAGAATCTTCCGACTACCCTCCACAATCCCAGCCATCCCCAATCAATCAGCAAAATTTCTTTAATTGTGGAGATCTGTTGGGAAATAATTCACTTTGTGAACAATGTTTTTGCAAAGGATGTGGGTTTACTCATGGACATTGTACATGTTGCACTTCTAAAATTGGAAATACATTTACTTATCCAAATTTTCAAAACGATTTCAACTACCCTCCTCAGAATTCATTTGGGCAAGAACCGTACTATCAAAACTTCAATGATACATCATTTCAAAATGCACCAAATGATCTTTGTGCAAATTGTGGAGGTCTGATGAAGCGAAAAGTGTACCGCTTTTAAGGGGTCATTTAAGCCCTAAATCGTATTTATTTGATCAAATATTGCCCTAAATCGTTCCTTTTGTCATTTTAGGTACTTTTGAGGAGAAATCTGGAAAAGGAGGCATTTTGGACGTTTTTGGAGCATAAAAGTGAAGAAAACGACAAAGTCTCAAAAATCGGCTGGAAGTTACCTTTGACGGCGTCAGGATTATCCCTGGACGGCGTCATGGCTTGGCAAGAAAAGGTGGATGTGAAATTTACTCATGATAAGCCAGTGAAAATTGCATGGGAATTCTGACGGCGTCACCCTTTAATTTGATCAAGGTCGTCACGTTATAATTTAAAGAGGGACGGCGTCACGTTCATAGTCTGAGGGCGTCAAGCCTTGATAGGCCAGAACGGATTTTGGAGAGCTAAAGAGGGACGGCGTCAAGAAGGTCATCCGGGAACCCTAAAAGCGGCGAGGTGACGGCGTCACACTCCATAACGTGACGCCGTCAGATCTAAAAATCTATATATAGTTTTGCAATTCTTTGTCATTAGTGTGGAACTTATTGGGGAACTTTGTGTATGAAAACCCTAGGACGAATTTGGCAGCTCTTTCAAGGCTTTTTGCCTTGAGATCTTCCATGTTACATTGAAGATAAGTTATCAATTAATCATTCAATATGTCTATGTGTTGTTTGATTCTATCTTATTCGTGTCTTTTGTTTAACATGTTAGGCTAGATTTATCTTGTGTTTGCTTAGATCTAATGAAACCTAGCTATTGATTATTGGTTATTAGTGTGTTATTAGTTGTATTGGATGATTGTTTATCTATGTTAGGCTTAAGAAAACTGGCTAACTTCCTATTCGGTAACTTGCTTGAACGTCTTAAGAAACATGAACCAATGCGTACTAAAGGTTTTTATGGTTGTATTTAATGCACAAGCGAATTCTAGTGATCCCATGTTAGGAGCTTCCTAGCCGGCTCGACATAGGAGTGAAGTAGGAGCTTGTAGAGTTGGGGAAGTACGTACGCCACCCCACGAATGGTATTAAGGAATACACCCGTCATCCACGCAACTAATACACACTAATCAACCGGTAAAAGATAGTTAGGGAGTAAGGAAATCTAAGTAAACACATTTCCCTCCACATAAGTTTTCACCAACATTTTAATTTTTGTTATTTTATTTTATTTGCATTCGTAGTAATTTGGGTTAGTTGACTAGCAACTAATTCCGCCCACTCTTTCAAACCCGAGATTTTACTTGCTTTCAAAAAAAAATATAAAAACATAAAAAAAGAATCTTCTCTCACCCTTAGACCTATTAGAGTAATTTTTCATACCTAACGAACACTATTCCCTGTGGAGAACGATCAATCCCCCGTACTTACCACTACACTATACTATATCGGTCAGGTACACTGCCTGGTGGGGTTGTAAGCCTCTTGAGATCCCTCGAGAGGTAAAACCTGTTGTAAGGTTGCAAAACCACGCATCAAGTTTTTGGCGCCGTTGCCGGGGAATAGTTATTGTTTAGGTTGAATTTTTATTTTATAGGTCTACTCACTAGATTCCTTTCTAGTGAGATTTTTATTTTCTTTTTCTAGGTTTTCTTTAGTCTATCTATTTTCTTCGTTTCTTTGTTCGTAACCATTACCATTCGACATCATGGAAGATGGTAATATCCTTGATCCCAACAACCCACCACCACAACAACCTCCACCACCTCCTGGAGCCCGTACTTTAGGAGAGTACTCCCATCCTAGCCACCACGGCTATCGAAACACCATTGAGCTTGCTCAAGGAGCCAATATCACACCCTTGCGATCCGACACCATCCGGTTGGTGCAAAGCGGATGCGCATTCCATGGACTTCGTTCTGAAGATCCTAATCAACATCTCAAGGACTTTCTCAAAATTGTTGACTCTATAGACCTTGATGTTGCCACTCGAGAGACGACCCGATTGCGTCTCTTTCAATTCTCTTTGCGGGACCAAGCTAGTCAATGGCTAGAGCGTCAACCCGTAGGATCCATTACCTCTTGGGATGATCTCACCACTCGTTTCCTTGCTCAGTTTTTCCCACCAGGAAGAACTACCAAGCTAAGGAATGATATCTTGATGTTCCAACAACGTCAAGGCGAAACCCTCTACGAGGCATGGACTCGATTCAAGGACTTACTCCAAAAAGTCCCTCACCATGGCATAGAACTTTGGCTCCAAGTCCAAATCTTCTATGACCATATCAATCTTTACACGAGGCAAACCATTGACCAATCGGCCGGTGGCAAGCTATGTGATCTAAGTGCGGAACAATCATGGGCTCTCCTAGAGGATCTTGCTCTTTATGACAACGAAAGTTGGAGTGATCCCCGTGATTTGAATAAAACGGTCAAGGCAATATCTTTGCCTTCGAACAATTCAAGCACTTCCGACCGTAGGATCATAGAACTTGAAGACCAAGTCAAGTTTCTCATGAAATCCTACGAGGCTCCTAAACCTTCAAGCCAAGTGAACAAAATCACTTCTTCATGTGAATTATGTAGTGGTCCCCACGACACTCGTGATTGCATGGAACTCCCCGAACAAGCTTTTGTGGACTACGCATCCTCGCGTACCGACGGAGCGGGAGACAAGTGGTACACTTTCAAACCCGAGCCAAACCCCTATGGTGATACATACAACCCCTCATGGAAAAATCACCCGAACCTTAGGTGGAAACAAAACCAAAACGCACAACAAACCAATTCTTCCAACCCACCTAATCGTTTCCAATCAAGCGGTTCCAACTCGAACCGTACTTTCAACAACAATCCTTCTGGCAATGGTAGTACCAATAACTTTGAAGGATTGATGTCCCAATTTATGGCATCTTAAGAAGCTCGTTTAGCCAAGTTTGAAGCCGATTTCAAACAAAAACAAAGCGAGATGACCAATAAGATTGACACCTTGTTGAAAGCCCTCAATGACCGAGAAATGGGAGCACTCCCTAGTAACACGGTCAAGAACCCGAAACTAAACGTCAATGCCATTTCATCAGTTTCGTCTCCTAGTTCTTGTCCACAATATTATTCGGTCAATTCCATGAGCACGTGTTTCAAACAAACCCAAGTCGTTCCAAATGACCAAGAAGTTATGACATCCAAATTGGTCAACAACATAGTTGAAACATCTCCCACTCAAAACCTTGACGAAGAATTCAAGGAGCTCCACCTTGAAAGTCCGGTTGTTGATGTGTTGGATGAGAAGAAGCTCAAGTTAGGCGAAAAAGGGACCGCCTTTGTTCGAAACAAGCTACCTAAGAAATTAGATGATCCGGGCTTATTTGTTCTACCTTGCAAGATCGGTAATTCGGAGGCTTATGACACATTAGCCGATCTTGGATCAAGCCTTAACCTACTTCCGTTACCTCTCTACACCTCGCTAAAACTAGGAAAACTTGAAGAAACCGAGGTGATAATAGGTTTAGCGGATGGGAGTGTTGCTTACCCGGTTGGAGTAGTTAAGGACGTGTTAGTGCACATTGGAAAACTAACCATTTTAGCCGATTTCCACGTCCTTGATATGGTTAGCGACCCTACATGCCCCTTGTTGATAGGTAGAGGATTTTTGGCGACCGCTAGTGCTATGATTGATTGTAAGGAATCCAAGATAGCGGTAGGAGAAGGAGATACTTGGTCAGTCTATGATGTTAAGAAACATGCCTATGATACTAGTGAGGAACCAACACCACATTGGTTAGAATCAAATAGGAGACCATCTAGATATGGACCTTGGATTGATAGAGACTTCATAGGACCCCAACGCCCATTTTACCTAGAAGAGGACTTTGTTAACCGAACACATACGGTAGAGCAACTCTTGGCTAGGGACACCGAATTGGATCCATTTGAAGACTCTCTAGTTTTTAGAAAGATGATTGATTTCCTAGGAGTTTTGCCAATTAACCTAGGAATGAATAAGTGGATTTGTGAGGAAGATGATCATAAGTGGAATTGGGATAAACCACCCAAAGATGGAGATGGGTCATGGCATATTAAGATGACATTGTATGACCCGGATGGAGAGAAGTTTGAAAAGATATATCGTACTAAGCGGACCAATAGGAAACTTCAATCAAAGCTTAACCCTAAAGACGTCCTCGATGACGAGCTCACTTATATAGGGTAGAGTGACTTTGAGTCTAGCTACAAGACTCGTTAATAAAGAAAAGCGCTTCTTGGGAGGCAACCCAAGCTTTATTTGCTTTATTTGTTTGATTGTTTGTTTATTTAATTTTATTTGTTTCCGTATGCATTTCTTATTCTTTTTTGTTTACTGTTCATGTCTCAAATATAAATTGTGAAAATGCTTTATTTTGTTTTTAACTTCGTCTTAACTACATATAAAGGTATTTTGCAAAAGATAAGTGTAAGGGAAATCCAAATTTGTTTTTAAGAACAAGATTGAACATGAACGATAACAATGAGATATAAGCATGCATATTAGTATTTGTTTGAGTCAAATGCTTGTATCGAGTCATAATGATGTTTTGCAGGATTTCCAGGAAGTAAGGTATAGGTTTTTCCAAAATTTTTCCGGAAACGTAACATGAGAATTCTGTCAGATCATATCTGACGGCGTCAGGAGTTACAACCTGACGGCGTCAGGTTTAATTTTCTGAAAATTTTTGAAGGTTTTGTTTTCATAAAAAGTTTTTATTAAATCTCCAACTTATAATCTCCAGGAATCTGCAAAATTATCATTCCACAAGCATTATATCCTTATATATAGAGTTTATCCCGCCGATGTTATGCAGGTTTTCGTGTTTGTTTTCTTAGGTTTAACAGGTTATTTTGGACAAAGAAATGTTTTTGGATCAAGCTTATGGCGATGCATTAGTCATGGAGCTTTTACATTATCTTTGGAAGAAGATCTAACCATGTTACTTCTTTATCCACCGAACGAATCAGGGGAGTATTTGATTTCATTCTTTTACCTTATTTACTTTTACATCTTGTTATTTGAACATTGGGGACAATGTTCATCTTAAGTGTAAGGGGGGTAAAAGTACGATTTTAGAGAATGCTATTACGCTTGATTTTTATTTGTTTAATAGTAGATGTGTAATAAAACTGAGATAAATACCTGTTAGGGTAATTTTAGTGCCAAATTTAAAATTTTTTACAACATTTAGGAGTGAAACTTTGGTCTTAATGAGCGTCTCACGGATAGGAGTTATATAACTAGCACAAAAAAACCGTACCACTAAAAAATTTTCCACCCCCAAATATGTGAGGTTCGCCCCTAGAATTGGTAGGAAAAGCATTTATGCTATGATGTGTGTACCGGTAGCACTTAGATTCTAGAACTTGCGTTAGGACCATTCCGAGGCCACAAGTGAGACTACATTCGTGTAGTTAGATTTACTACATGATAAGAGGCATTAGGATTAACCCATTGTTTTACACCTGTGTTTTTGTTATAATTACTTTGGCTACATTGGTCAAGTAATTCTCCCACACACCTTTGCGTTGTACTCATTTTTAGTACACGATACCCCTAGTACACCCCTCAGAGCCTATCTTTTCATTTCGACCTTTAAGCATTTTACTTAAAGGAAGAATTTGTTTACACCCCACTTAAATGTACACCCAAATCGCCTTAGCCTACCTTGTATGCACTCATTTTTAGTGCATTATTGTGACAACATTTGTTTAAGCCCCAAGTTAATTATCTAATTGATTACATGGTTGCTAAGTCGAGTCATATCCTTGTACATATTGTTTTGGGACGATTGGGACTCATGGGTAAAGTACTAGTGTAATGGAGTAATGGGGAAGAACATCATTTATTACCCCCATATGTGCTAAATGTTTTAAAAGTACTCTAAGTTTTTCAATTATCTTAATTCGAGTCATTAGAATAGTAATTTGTAAAGTTATGTAAAAGTTCAAGTGTAAGGGGGATGCAACGCCCCTATGATGTATTATTTTGGATGGTAGGGCAAAAGTGTATGCAAAAAAAAAAAAAAAAAAAAAAAAAAAAAAAAAAAATCAAGAAAAATACAAAAAAAAATGAGAAAAAGAAAAGTAGAAAAAACATACGGACTACCATCCCGTTTCATTTTATGTTTGTTTTATGTTTTTGTTATTTTCTTTCATTAGCTTAAGATTGAGTCGAGTCTTGGCTTAGCAACATTGTATAGTACATGTAATTGATCAAGATCTTTAACTCGCCACCAGTAAAATATCCTTTATCCAACAAAAACCGTGTTTTCCTTTTCCCTACACCTAACGTTATAACCCATTTAAAAGCCCTCTTTGATAGTTTATCTTAGGTGCTTACGCCTAGTGGAGGAGGTTTTCGATCCTTTCCCAAGCCTATGGTAATCTATTTGCTATGACAGGTAGTGAGAGATATTATCCGTTTTCATTTATGAGATTTATTTTGATGACACTTGAGAGATGTGAGTATCTAAACACTACTTGTGAGGTGCTAGTTTGTAATCTCCGTGCTTATTATGATTAAAGAGGAACGAATATTTGTTGTAATTACTTTTATGTTAGCATTAAATGACCCCTAACTTGTATTTTGATTAGAATAAAAGCGCATTTGCTTGAGGACAAGCAAATCTCAAGTGTAAGGGTATTTGATGAAGCGAAAAGTGTACCGCTTTTAAGGGGTCATTTAAGCCCTAAATCGTATTTATTTGATCAAATATTGCCCTAAATCGTTCCTTTTGTCATTTTAGGTACTTTTGAGGAGAAATCTGGAAAAGGAGGCATTTTGGACGTTTTTGGAGCATAAAAGTGAAGAAAACGACAAAGTCTCAAAAATCGGCTGGAAGTTACCTTTGACGGCGTCAGGATTATCCCTGGATGGCGTCATGGCTTGGAAAGAAAAGGTGGATGTGAAATTTACTCATGATAAGCCAGTGAAAATTGCATGGGAATTCTGACGGCGTCACCCTTTAATTTGATCAAGGTCGTCACGTTATAATTTAAAGAGGGACGGCGTCACGTTCATAGTCTGAGGGCGTCAAGCCTTGATAGGCCAGAACGGATTTTGGAGAGCTAAAGAGGGACGGCGTCAAGAAGGTCATCCGGGAACCCTAAAAGCGGCGAGGTGACGGCGTCACACTCCATAACGTGACGCCGTCAGATCTAAAAATCTATATATAGTTTTGCAATTCTTTGTCATTAGTGTGGAACTTATTGGGGAACTTTGTGTGTGAAAACCCTAGGACGAATTTGGCAGCTCTTTCAAGGCTTTTTGCCTTGAGATCTTCCATGTTACAATGAAGATAAGTTATCAATTAATCATTCAATATGTCTATGTGTTGTTTGATTCTATCTTATTCTTGTCTTTTGTTTAACATGTTAGGCTAGATTTATCTTGTGTTTGCTTAGATCTAATGAAACCTAGCTATTGATTATTGGTTATTAGTGTGTTATTAGTTTTATTGGATGATTGTTTATCTATGTTAGGCTTAAGAAAACTGGCTAACTTCCTATTCGGTAACTTGCTTGAACGTCTTAAGAAACATGAACCAATGCGTACTAAAGGTTTTTATGGTTGTATTTAAGGCACAAGCGAATTCTAGTGATCCCATGTTAGGAGCTTCCTAGCCGGCTCGACATAGGAGTGAAGTAGGAGCTTGTAGAGTTGGGGAAGTACGTACGCCACCCCACGAATGGTATTAAGGAATACACCCGTCATCCACGCAACTAATACACACTAATCAACCGGTAAAAGATAGTTAGGGAGTAAGGAAATCTAAGTAAACACATTTCCCTCCACATAAGTTTTCACCAACATTTTAATTTTTGTTATTTTATTTTATTTGCATTCGTAGTAATTTGGGTTAGTTGACTAGCAACTAATTCCGCCCACTCTTTCAAACCCGAGATTTTACTTGCTTTCAAAAAAAAATATAAAAACATAAAAAAAGAATCTTCTCTCACCCTTAGACCTATTAGAGTAATTTTTCATACCTAACGAACACTATTCCCTGTGGAGAACGATCAATCCCCCGTACTTACCACTACACTATACTACATCGGTCAGGTACACTGCCTGGTGGGGTTGTAAGCCTCTTGAGATCCCTCGAGAGGTAAAACCTGTTGTAAGGTTGCAAAACCACGCATCAAGGTCCTCACCAAAGTTTTGATTGTCAAGCAAGTAATATGCTTGTCTATGAGCAGGTTTCGTGTAACAATCAAAATTTTGGTTATGACCAATATCCATATACTTCTCTGAATCAACCACAACAGTCATATTGTTGTGAATACTGTGGAGGTCCGCATTATAGCTCTGATTGTCAAATAAGGAACCCACTTGTCAATGAGCACGGTCCTTGTAACAATTATGACTATTCTTATCATGACCAACCTCCACAGTATGAAACGATTCAGACTCAGCCTCAGCTATCTCTTCAAGAATCTTTCAAAGATGTATTCCAAAAATTTCAAGATTTGAGGAATGCACTGAATAATTTGGCTGTTAAACATACCCAAGAAGATCGTCATGGTAAATCTATGGAAGATTTACTCGCCGTAGAACGAGCAACACAAATGTGTTCCTTATTTAATAAGGCTGCCATGCTCGATGAAGAAGATGAGGACGACGAGGACTCTCTCATTATGGGGGATGAGCCTCTTAGCACTATTCCTGAAAAGGAATCGGACGAATTCATAAAGTCTAGTGTTGAGGACCTTGTCCCAATCCAAAGTGAGTCCGAGGGTATTTCCGACAAAATGTGTGATTTGCCTCCTCTTGACATTTCAAATGATCATGTTGAGATGTTTTCCGATTCTGACGATGATTGTACTTCGAGTGATGATGATTCTTTATCTTGTATAGACATCGATTATGTTAAGGAATTACCTTCTGAGCTTGTCAGCCTAGAGGAAGAAAAGGATTTTGATCCAAATGATGGAGAGATTGACACTGATATTCTTCAAATCAAGGGCGATGCACTTCGTGATAAATTATTGAATATCAATCTTCTCATTTCTAAGATTGAGGCATTAAATGATAAACCAACTTCATCTCCTATCCCCGTTGAGGATAGTGACTTTATCTTGGAAAAGCCCAAAACATTTCCTGAGCTTGAGGCTTTTTCCGATTATTCTCTTCCGGAATATGAAGCATTCCGTCTTGATATCGATCATACTGAAGAGACGAGTAGTGGCAGTACCACTTCTCATTCTCATATCTCTCTTCCCGAGTATGATTCGTTTATCTATGAGGAGTTCTCCGGTGAACTCACTCACATCATATCTCCACCGGAGTATGATCATTTCTATTTTGATCTTGAGGAAGATCTTAGTCTGGGAGGAGGTGTTCTCTATCATAAGAGATTGCTTATTGATGACAAAATCCCTCCCGAGATGACTTTTGATCCAAAGATCTTTAATGTTGAAATTCAAAATAAGGAAAATGAAAAATTTGCCTTTGAGGACGAAGAATGGATCTTAATTGTAATTAAAATCTTTCTTCCTTTTCTCACATATGATGTGATTTCTCCTCTCCTTCACTCATTCGGGAGTGAAGATACTGTCTTTGACCCCGGTATCACCATTTATGGTTGCTATTTCTTAAAACCGTGGGTATCTCGTCGGCGTGGAACTTTCATATGTTTCAATGTTTATCCAAACCTCTTGAACGAAAGTCCGATGGAGATTATCTTTTCCACATGCTACCCCAAGAACAATTAAATTTGGGGCGAGTCAAGCTATACGACTCGAACAAAAACAAGCGCTTCGTGGGAGGCACCCCATGCTTATCTTTCTATCTTCTTTCTATTTTCTTTCTAATAAGTGTGACGTGAGGAGGTCTACCTCTTCCATTTCTCGTGTTTTGTGGTTGTTGTTGTTTGTGTCCAGGATTTGGCCGAAGTTTGAAGACTCTCGTGCTCGTGGTTTTGTCTTTCTCCACTTGAGTCTCATCCTTCGTTGCTTTTATGGGAAATCTAATATCCTAATCTTATCGACTAACGTTTATCTTTTGGCATACTTAATAAACGGCCTTAGATTTGCATCATTTTTAGGCTTTACAGTTTACCAAATGGATGTCAAGAGTGCATTTTTATATGGCACCATTGAAGAAGAGGTGTATGTCTCACAACCTCCAGGTTTCATTGATCCTGACCATCCAGACAAAGTGTATAGAGTTGTTAAGGCTCTTTATGGCCTTCATCAAGCACCTAGAGCTTGGTATGAAACACTGGCTTCCTATTTAAAAGAGAATGGATTTCAAAGAGGAAAGATTGATCAGACACTTTTCATCAAACAACACAAGAAGAATCTTCTGTTAGTGCAGGTGTATGTAGATGACATTATCTTTGGATCTAAAAGGAAGGAGATGTGTTTGGAGTTTGAGAAGCTTATGCATGATAAGTTTCAGATGAGTTCCATGGGGGAACTTACATTCTTTTTGGGTTTGCAAGTTAAACAGTCATATGAAGGCATATTTATTAATCAAGATAAATATGTTGCTGAAATTCTTAGAAAGTTCAACTTTGTTGATTCAAAAATGACAAGCACACCAATGGATTCTGAGAAACAACTTCCAAAAGATTTAGATGGAGAAAATGTGGATGTACACACATACAGATCTATGATAGGATCTTTGATGTATCTCACATCATCAAGACCTGACATCATGTTCTCTGTTTGTGCTTGTGCAAGATTTCAAGTAACTCCAAAGGTTTCTCATTTAACAGCAGTCAATAGGATTTTTAGATATCTCAAGGGTCAACCTAGGTTGGGTCTATGGTATTCAAGGGAATCACCTTTTGATTTGGTAGCATTTTCGGATAGTGATTATGCTGGTGCTAGCTTGGACAGAAAGTCAACAACTGGAGGATGTCAATTCCTTGGGTGTAGACTTATCTCATGGCAGTGTAAGAAGCAAACAACTGTGGCTACTTCAACAACTGAAGCTGAATATGTAGCTGCTGCAAGTTGCTGTGCTCAAGTCTTGTGGCTTTAAAACCAACTTCTTGACTATGGGTACAATTTTATGAACACTGTTATTCATATTGATAATAGTAGTACAATTTGCATTATTAAAAATCCGGTACAACATTCCAAAACAAAACACATTGAAATTAGACATCATTTTATTAGAGATTGCAATGAGAAAAAGTTAATTCAAGTAATGAAAATTGCTTCAGAACATAATTTTGCAGATCTGCTAACAAAAGCTTTTGATGTTGGAAGGTTTCAGTACTTGGTAGCCAGTATTGGAATGCTTAATACTTAAATTTTTCAATCTATGTGTTTTTATATATACTAGTGTGGTTAAGTCTGGTGATTACTCAGTTAATTCTGGTGGTTACTCAATTAAGTCTGGTAGTTAAATTTTTGTTTGTGCTGATTGTCTTTGTAAATTTGTACTAGCTATTACTTTCAAATTGTGTTATTTCATACAGTTAGTCATATGTTTATTCTAATATAAGACAAGTACTTTGTACATTGTTCTTTTGGTTTTAGACTGACAATTTCAGGTATGAACATTTGAGCACAAAGGAAGTTTTCAAGTGAAATGGAAGCAGCAGAATGTTATATCAGTTGCTTACATAACAGGTTTATGATGGACTGAGTTTGAGAATTCTTAACAAATGTTTATACCTAAGTTCATTAATTCTTTAAAACTACTTTCTTGAAACCTAGTTATCATATTTCACATTGATTTGATGACTTAGTTGATCAGAAAGTAACTGATTCAACTCATTTTCTATCATTTTATACTTTTAAGTATAATGAGCAAGTCTAAGGACATCTGATAGAAAGAACAGCTAGTAAAAGTGAATCTAACACTTGTGTTAGAGGCAACAATTACTATGAGCTGGAAACCCTGTCAAGAAAGCCTTTTGAATAGGTTTATCTTTACACAGGCAGTTATTTATAACTGAAAACATTGGTTCTCACACAACCAGAGGTTGCATTAAACCGAAATCTTGATTAAGTGTCTGTTATACCCTTAATCCCTTCAAAATGGTTGAAAGCAGTATGATTTTTCATAATAAAATCATATGCATACTGCTAAAAGTCAAAAATTTTCTTAAAAGGCTTTTTGAAATAAAAATGACTCAGAAAACCATCAACTGATGGATTATGAGTTATTGCCACATGAATCACCTCTCATAGGAGTTAACACACCTAGAAGTGATGAGGGCAGCAAATTAAACTCTTAAGGAATTGATGGCTACATGTACAACATTGTCTGATAACAAGTTCTAAGTGATAGCTCAGATGATGAAGAGAGAAATATTTTGGTACATTGTGAGAGATCTTCCAAATAGGGGAGGAAATGTTATTTGCATCTCAGGGGAGGAAACATCTCAGGGGAGGAAATAAAGCCCAAGGAAGTTTAACCAATGAAAGGGAGGAAAAGACAAGAGCATACAAGATGATGAGGAAGTTGAAAATGACAAGAATAGAGCTGATTCTTGAGTATTATATATATATTCAGAAGGGATGAAGCATTCCAAAGGAGAAAGTTCTATCTAGGTCAAACGAAGAAAGCTTTAAGTTTCAATTTCAGTTCACTACGTTTGTTCATCACTTGCAAAGGCATTGTGATAGATGATTTTACTTGTTGAAACAAGCATCCAAGATACACAGCACCATTGCCTCTTATAATTCATCCATCCAAGGAAATTGCACCATCTTTTAGGTCAATGTTTGAAGCCTAAAGATGTGTATTGATATTGTTGAAGTCAAATATCAGAAAGCAGATGAGTTACTGAGATAGATATTAATCTTTCAGAATAGAAGAAAGTTCAGTCCAAGGGTCTGACAATGAAGTGTTTGAAAGATCTTCACAATCCATAATTTAATTCAGAAACACGTTGAAATGGATTCACATGTTTAGGGGAGGATTGTTGGTAATTAAATATTCTGAATTTTAAGTATCGGGAAAATCTCTCAAGTAGAGGTAAGTTTGATAAGTTCCAAAGTTAAGTCTGCTGGTTATCTGCTGGTTAAGTCTGGTCATTAAAGTTAAGTCTGGTGGTTAAGTCAAGTGTTAATTCTGGTAACTATCAGAGTTAAGTCTGCTTGATGAAGATATTAAGTTTGGTTGACTAAAAGTCAATAATACACGGTAGATAATATCTTACCCCATGTGCTCAGGCTTTATCTTATACTCACAGAACAAGTTGTAAACATAGATACATGTTGTATCTTAGTTACTGACACACATAAGATAAGCTATCAAGTTGTTTGACAAGACTTAACATTATTGTAAAGATCTTTCTTATGTTATAAAAGAAAGATCTTAGACTAGAGATATAAGTGTGTGTTAAACTTATAGTGCAAAATATATCTCTCAAGAACATAGAACAAAAACAATATCACAAGATATAGAAACATAAGATTCAAGGTTGTAACCCTAGTGATAACTCAAGATCACTCGTATTATTATCTTAATAATATTGAATCGTTTGGTGATAAGCTTTCATTGTTCATTGTCATATAACAAACACAACTGTTTCATTTCCATAACCATAATAACCTTCTAAGTGTGATTAAGTAGATTTCGCATACTTAATCATATTCACTCAATATATCATATACACAAAGTACAAAAGGTTTAACCACCTTAACAGTGTATCGATCGAATCCCAACAAGTGGTATCAGAGCAAGGCTGATATTATTGATTTAAAAGAAGAAGCTTAAGAAATGGATGTTCAAGATACTGCTACAAATGTTGCTGCAAAGTTGCCCATGATCAAACATAATGAGTTTGAGTTATGGAGGTTGAGAATTGAGCAATATTTCATGGTTCAAGATTATGCCCTTTGGGATATCATTCTGTATGGTGATTCATTTACACTAGGTTATACAGATGTTATTCTTGAAGGCAAAACTGAAAGAAAAAGGAATACTGGACCATCTAACAATGATGAAAAGATACAGAAGAGGAATGATCAAAAGGCAAGAAACTTGTTGCTTATGACCATTCCTGGTGAACAAATGCTATCTTTTAGCAAGTATCCAGATGCAAAAACTCTTTTTGAAGAGATTTATGCATGGTTTGGTGGTAATGAAACTACCAAGAAAACACAGAAGATATTGCTAAAACAACAATTTGAAAACTTTAGTTCAAATAGCAATGAATCACTTGATAAGCTGTTCTCAAGATTACATAAGCTTGTCAGTCAGTTAGCTGTGTTGGGTGTTGAGATAGCCAAGGAAGATCTCAACATGAAGTTTTTGAGAAGCCTACCTGATGACTTCCATACTCATGTGGTTGTCTGGATGAACAAACCAGACATTGAAGTCATGAAACTCAATGATTTGTTCAATAACTTCAAAATTGTTGAACAAAGTCTAAAGAAGTCTGGAATCTATAGTACTAGTTCTGGGAATGTGGCACTCTTGTCATCTCCTAGTATTAGTAAGTCAGATGAGGTAGATGAAGAAGTGGGTGTTTCTACTGCTATTTATGGTGGTCCTTCTACTAGTTCACAAATGAATGTTGCAGGACTTGGAGATCCGGCATTCTATGTATTCATGTCTAGTCAAACTAGTGGTTCTCCTCTAACTCATGAAGATCTTGATCAGTTGGATGATAATGATTTAGAAGAGATGGACATCAAATGGCAGGTTGCTTTACTTAGCATGAGGGCTAAGAAGTTCTGGCAGAGAACTGGTAAGCAGATTACCATTGATGGTAATGAAACTGCTGGGTTTGATAAGAAGAAAGTAGAGTGTTTCAACTGTCACAGGTTAGGACACTTTGCTAAAGAATGTAGAAACCCAAGGAAGCAGGACAATAGAAGCACATGGTATAGGCAAGAGAAGAAGGAAATCACAGTTGAAGAACCAAGGGCTATGCTAGCCATAGATGGTATCAACTATGATTGGAGCTTCATGGCTGATGAAGTGGAAGCACCAACAAATGCTGCACTGGTGGCCACTGAGACTGCTCTAATGGCCTTTTCTGATTCAGAGGTAAATTCCATAATTAAATGTACTGAATCATGTTCTGCTCTTAAAGCTTATTGATTGCGTGGTTTTGTAACCTTACAACAGGTTTTACCTCTCGAGGGATCTCAAGAGGCTTACAACCCCACCAGGCAGTGTACCTGACCGATGTAGTATAGTGTAGTGGTAAGTACGGGGGATTGATCGTTCTCCACAGGGAATAGTGTTCGTTAGGTGTGAAAGGCTACTCTAATTAGGTCTAAGGGTTGAGGAAGATTCTTTTTATGTTTTTATAATTTTTATGAAAGCAAGTAAAATCTCGGTTTTGAAGGAGTGGGCGGAATTAGTTGCTAGTCAACTAACCCAAATTACTACAAATGCAAATAAAATAAAATAACAAAAATGAAAAGTGGTGAGAAACTTATGTGTAGAGAAATGTGTTTACTTAGATTTCCTTACTCCCTAACTATCTTTTACCGGTTAATTAGTGTGTATTAGTTGCGTGGATGACAGGTGTATTCCTTAATACCATTCGTGGGGTGGCGTACTTACTTCCCCAAACTCTACAAGCTCCTACTTCACTCCTATGTCGAGCCGGCTAGGAAGCTCCTAACATGGGATCACTAGAATTCGCTTGTGCATTAAATACAACCATAAAAACCTTTAGTACGCGTTTGGTTCATGTTTCTTAAGACGTTCAAGCAAGTTACCGAATAGGAAGTTAGCCAGTTTTCTTAAGCCTAACATAGATAAACAATCATCCAATACAACTAACAACACACTAACAACCAATAATCAATAGCTAGGTTTCATTAGATCTAAGCAAACACAAGATAAAATTAGCCTAACATGTTAAACAAAAGACAAGCATAAGATAGAATCAAACAACACATAGACATATTGAATGATTAATTGATAACTTATCTTTCAATGAAACATGGAAGATCTCAAGGCAAAAAGCCCTGAAAAAGTAGCTAAAATCGTCTTAGGGTTTTATCCCAAAATTCCACACACTAAGCTCCCCCCTTAATGACAAAAAATTAGAAAACTATATATAGACTTTTGCATCTGACGGCGTCACCTTATGGATTGTGACGCCGTCACCTCGCCGCTTTTAGGGTTCTCGGATGACCATCTTGACGCCGTCCCTCTTTAATTCTCCAAAATCCGTTCTGGCCTATCAAGGCTTGACGCCCTCACCTCTTGAACGATGACGCCGTCCCCTTATGAATTAAGCCGTGACGCCCTTGATTTAGTTAAAGCGTGACGCCGTCATAATTCACATGCTAACTCACTGGCCCGTCATGAGTAAATTTCACATCCCACTTTTCTTGCCAAGGCATGACGCCGTCAAGAGATGATTCTGACGCCGTCAAAGGTAAATTTCAGCCGATTTTGAGACTTTGCCGTTTTCTTCACTTTGATGCTCCAAAAACGTCCAAAATGCCTCCTTTTCCAGATTTCTCCTCAAAAGTACCTAAAATGACAAAAGGAACGATTTAGGGCGATATTTGATCAAATAAATACGATTTCGGGCTTAAATGACCCCTTAAAAGCGGTACACTTTTCGCCTCATCAAATACCCTTACACTTGAGATTTGCTTGTCCTCAAGCAAATGTGCTTTTATTCTAATCAAAATACAAGTTAGGGGTCATTTAATGCTGACATAAAAGTAATTACAACAAATATTCGTTCCACTTCAATCATAATAAGCACGGAGATTACATACTAGCACCTCACAAGTAGTGTTTAGATACTCACATCTCTCAAGTGTCATCAAAATAAATCTCATAAATGAAAACGGAAAATATCTCTCACTACCTGTCATAGCAAATAGATTACCATAGGCTTGGGAAAGGATCGAAAACCTCCTCCACTAGGCGTAAGCACCAAAGATAAACTATCAAAGAGGGCTTTTAAATGGGTTGTAATGTTAGGTGTAGGGAAAAGGAAAACACGGTTTGGTTGGATAAAGGATATTTTACTGGTGGCGAGTTAAAAATCTTGGTCAATTACATGTACTATACAATGTTGCTAAGCCAAGACTAGACTCGATCTTAAGCTAGAAACGAAATAACAAAATAACAAAAACATAAAACAAACATAAAATAAAACGGGATGGTAGTCCGTATGTTTTTTCTATTTTTCATTTTCTCATTTTTTTGTATTTTTCTTGATTTTTTCGATTTTTTTTTTTTTTTTTTTTTTTTTTTTTTTTTTTTTGCATACACTTTTGCCCTACCATCCAAAATAATACATCATAGGGGCATTGCATTCCCCTTACACTTGAATTTTTACATAACTTTACAATTACTAATCTAATGACTCGAATTAAGATAACTGAAAAACTTGGAGTACTTTTAAAATATTTAGCACATATGGGGGTAATAAATGATGTTCTTCCCCATTACTCCATTATACTAGTACTTTACCCATGAGTCCCAATCGTCCCAAAACAATATGTACAAGGATATGACTCGACTTAGCAACCATGTAATCAACTAGATAATTAACTTGGGTTTAAACAAATGTTGTCACAATAATGCACTAAAAATGAGTGCATACAAGGTAGGCTAAGGCGATTTGGGTGTACATTTAAGTGGGGTGTAACAAATTCTTCCTTTAAGTAAAATGCTTAAAGGTCGAAACGAAAAGATAGGCTCTGAGGGGTGTACTAGGGGTATCGTGTACTAAAAAATGAGTACAACGCAAAGGGTGTGGGAGAATTACTTGACCAATGTAGCCAAAGTAATTATAACAAAAACACAGGTGTAAAACAATGGGTTAATCCTAATGCCTCTTATCATGTAGTAAATCTAACTACACGAATGTAGTCTCACTTGTGGCCTTGGAATGGTCCTAACGCAAGTTCTAGAATCTAAGTGCTACCGGTACACACATCATAGCATAAATGCTTTTCCTACCAATTCTAGGGGCGAACCTCACATATTTGGGGGTGGAAAATTTTTTAGTGGTACGGTTTTTGTGCTAGTCATATAACTCCTATCCGTGAGACGCTCATTAAGATCAAAGTTTCACTCCTATATGTTGTAAAAAATTTTAAATTTGGCACTAAAATTGCCCTAACAAGTATTTATCTCAGTTTTATTACACATCTACCATCAAATAAACAAAAATCAAGCGTAATTGTATTCTCTAAAATCGTACTTTTACCCTCCCCTTACACTTAAGATGAACATTGTCCCCAATGTTCAAATAACAAGATGTAAAAGCATAAAGTAAAAGAATGAAATCAAATACTCCCCTGATTCGCTCGTTGGATAATGAAATTACACGGTTAAATCTTCCTCCAAAGAGAATGTTGAAGCTCCATGACTAATGCATCGCCATAAGCTTGATTCCATAAACATCTCCTTGTCCAAAATAACCTGTTAAGCCTGAGAAAACAAACACGAAAACCTGCATAACATCGGCGGGATAAAATCTATATATAAGGATATAATGCTTGTGGAATGATAATTTTTGCAGATTCCTGGAGATTATAAGTTGGAGATTTTAATAAAAAAATTTTTATGAAAACAAAACTTTCAAAAATTTCTGGAAATTAAATCTGACGCCGTCAGGTTATAACCCCTGACGCCGTCAGAAATGACCTGACAAAAATTTTCATTTTTAGTTTCCGGAAAATTTCTGGAAAAACCTTTACCTTACTTCCTGGAAATCCTGCAAAACATCACTATGACTCGATACAAGCATTTGACTTAAACAATTACGAATATGTATGCTAATTTATTATTATTATGATTCATGTTAATTTGTGTTCTAATAAACCGATTTAGATTTCCCTTACACTTATCTTTTGCAAAATACCTCTATATGTAGTTAAGACGAAGTTAAAAACAAAATAAAGCATTTTCACAATTTTCTTTTTAACATGAATCAATAATGATAAAAATTAAACACACATACGGAAGCAAATAAAATCAAACAAACAAATAAATAAACACACAAAGCAAATAAAACATATAAAGCTTGGGTTGCCTCCCAAGAAGCGCTTTTCTTTATTAACGAGTCTTGTAGCTAGACTCAAAGTCACGTACATTACGTGATTCCATCATTCATAATGACGTATCCCTGATAGATATGATCCTTGTTATCAGGGTGGTGGTGTCTCAATCGCTCGACATTCGCAGTTACTTCACCTCCTCCTTTGCTGGTCAAGCTTACTATCCCATCTTGGTGTAAACTTTTAATTATGAATGGTCCGTACCACCAGGGACTTAGTTCATTGGTAGGTGTTTCTGTTTCTGAATGCCTTAGGAGCACTGAGTCTCCTTTTGTAAATTCAACGGGGTTATTGGGTTGCTCATCAGCTTCAACATAATCGTTATATCCATCCTTACATTCTCTAATCTCATTTTCCATATAACTCTTAATCCTTGCCTCCCATGCAAGAATTTTCTCTCGAACATTACCGCGGGCTATATTAGTGTTAGCCTCCATCCTCTTCTGCAGAGCAACATCTCGTATATGTCGTGGGATCGTTGGGAAGTTTACTGTTTTCTTCCCCTTCTTCAATTGGATGGTGCTATTTTCGTAATTGATTTGCGCTCTAGTGGTAGCGAGAAAGGGTGCCCCAAGGATTATTGGCATATTCATATCATTTCTCTCAATGATCATGAAGTCGACCGGATACAGGAATCCGGCAACGTTGACCAACACATCTTCTGCAATTCCTAACGGATACTCATAAGAATGCTTTGCAAAGGAGAGTTTAGTACGGGTGATGGATGGCAACTCATCGGTTAACTGAACATAAACGGATAAAGGCATCAAATTTACGTCGGAACCTTGGTCAGCTATCGCATCCAAATACTTGTGTTTTCCAATGCTGCATGGTATTTCGAAGACCCCGTAGAATTTCTGCTTTTCCACTAACTTCTGTCCTATGAGGCATTCATACAATTGCCCACCGGGTAATGTGTCAGATTTATCATCCGGTTCCACCTTCTTGGACTTCTTGTTGGGTAGATGAGTACGTCGATAGTTTCTCACCCAATCGTTTATGGTCTCCTTGTTTATTTCGTGCTTCAAGTAATGCTTCACTTGTTGTGACACCGGCGGTTCAACCAATTGGCGCTCCTCAGAGGGCGCCTCCTCTCCCTTGTCGGAATCGCATTTGTAAGCATTGGTGTTTCCATTATTAAGTGGGATGAGGTCAATTTTGTTAACTTCCATAGTTATGGATTTCCCTCTTCCATCATTTCCGCCCTCTTGGACGACGGAGGTGGCCTTGACAAATTTAGTGTTAGGAACATCAACGTCATTCCTCACCAACACTTTTTCAGGGGCTTTTGTATTTGTGTATTCTTTCAAAAGATTCATCATCTCCGCCATCTTCTCTTCCATTTCCTCCTTTTGTTTGTAGACGGCTTCCTCAAATTTTGCCAACCGTTCGGAGTGTTTTGACATGTACTCTCTCATTCGAGCTTCGAATGTTGGACTAAGTTCCTGAGGTGGTGAGTTGGGTGGAGCGTACTTATGGAAGGGTTTAGTAGTTTCCCTACGGGGTGATTCGGACAATGGTATTTGCCTAACGCTTGAGACTGAGTTAATTGTTGCTTTTTGTGGACTTAAGGGTCTCTTTTGCTTTTCCATAAGATATGCAACCCTTTTCTCAAGTTCACTAACGCTTTCCTCAGTGATTTGATTGGCTGTATCGGGCGATGAATATGTCTTGACTGCCGAGCGCACGTCGTGGGAGACTTGCCACAATTCATCATCGTCGGATGCAAGCTCATCAATGATCTCCCATGATTCCTCGGCGCTTTTGTCGCGCAATCTGCCCCCGGCGGCTCGATCGATGGCACGTTTGGTGTGGTAATCAACATGGTCATAGAAGATTTGGATTTGAAGCCATAGATTTATGCCATGGTGAGGGACTTTTTGAAGTAAGTCCTTGAATCGAATCCATGCCCCGTAGAGGGTTTCGCCTCGACGTTGTTCAAACATCAAGATATCCTTCCTTAGCTTGGTAGTTCTCCCTGGTGGGAAAAACTGAGCAAGGAAACGAGTGGTGAGATCATCCCAAGAGGTGATGGATCCTGCGGGTTGACGTTCTAGCCACTGACTAGCTTGGTCCCGCAAAGAGAATTGGAAGAGACGCAATCGGGTCGTCTCTCGAGTGGCAACATCAAGGTCTATAGAATCAACAATTTTAAGAAAGTCCTTGAGATGTTGATTAGGATCTTCAGAACGAAGTCCATGGAATGCGCATCCGCTTTGCACCAACCGGATGGTGTCGGATCGCAAGGGTGTGATATTGGCTCCTTGAGTGAGCTCAATGGTGTTTCGATAGCCATGGTGGCTAGGACGGGAATACTCTCCTAAAGTACGGGCTCTAGGAGGTGGTGGTGGTTGTTGTGGTGGTGGGTTGTGGGGGTTAAGGATATTACCATCTTCCATGATGTCGGATGGTATGGTTACGAACAAAGACACGAAGAAAATAGATAGACTAAAGAAAACCTAGAAAAATAAAATAAAAAATCTCACTAGAAAGGAATCTAGTGAGTAGACCTAATAGAAATAAAAATTCAACCTAAACAATAACTATTCCCCGGCAGCGGCGCCAAAAACTTGATTGCGTGGTTTTGTAACCTTACAACAGGTTTTACCTCTCGAGGGATCTCAAGAGGCTTACAACCCCACCAGGCAGTGTACCTGACCGATGTAGTATAGTGTAGTGGTAAGTACGGGGGATTGATCGTTCTCCACAGGGAATAGTGTTCGTTAGGTGTGAAAGGCTACTCTAATTAGGTCTAAGGGTTGAGGAAGATTCTTTTTATGTTTTTATAATTTTTATGAAAGCAAGTAAAATCTCGGTTTTGAAGGAGTGGGCGGAATTAGTTGCTAGTCAACTAACCCAAATTACTACAAATGCAAATAAAATAAAATAACAAAAATGAAAAGTGGTGAGAAACTTATGTGTAGAGAAATGTGTTTACTTAGATTTCCTTACTCCCTAACTATCTTTTACCGGTTAATTAGTGTGTATTAGTTGCGTGGATGACGGGTGTATTCCTTAATACCATTCGTGGGGTGGCGTACTTACTTCCCCAAACTCTACAAGCTCCTACTTCACTCCTATGTCGAGCCGGCTAGGAAGCTCCTAACATGGGATCACTAGAATTCGCTTGTGCATTAAATACAACCATAAAAACCTTTAGTACGCGTTTGGTTCATGTTTCTTAAGACGTTCAAGCAAGTTACCGAATAGGAAGTTAGCCAGTTTTCTTAAGCCTAACATAGATAAACAATCATCCAATACAACTAACAACACACTAACAACCAATAATCAATAGCTAGGTTTCATTAGATCTAAGCAAACACAAGATAAAATTAGCCTAACATGTTAAACAAAAGACAAGCATAAGATAGAATCAAACAACACATAGACATATTGAATGATTAATTGATAACTTATCTTTCAATGAAACATGGAAGATCTCAAGGCAAAAAGCCCTGAAAAAGTAGCTAAAATCGTCTTAGGGTTTTATCCCAAAATTCCACACACTAAGCTCCCCCCTTAATGACAAAAAATTAGAAAACTATATATAGACTTTTGCATCTGACGGCGTCACCTTATGGATTGTGACGCCGTCACCTCGCCGCTTTTAGGGTTCTCGGATGACCATCTTGACGCCGTCCCTCTTTAATTCTCCAAAATCCGTTCTGGCCTATCAAGGCTTGACGCCCTCACCTCTTGAACGATGACGCCGTCCCCTTATGAATTAAGCCGTGACGCCCTTGATTTAGTTAAAGCGTGACGCCGTCATAATTCACATGCTAACTCACTGGCCCGTCATGAGTAAATTTCACATCCCACTTTTCTTGCCAAGGCATGACGCCGTCAAGAGATGATTCTGACGCCGTCAAAGGTAAATTTCAGCCGATTTTGAGACTTTGCCGTTTTCTTCACTTTGATGCTCCAAAAACGTCCAAAATGCCTCCTTTTCCAGATTTCTCCTCAAAAGTACCTAAAATGACAAAAGGAACGATTTAGGGCGATATTTGATCAAATAAATACGATTTCGGGCTTAAATGACCCCTTAAAAGCGGTACACTTTTCGCCTCATCACTTATGGAGATCTTAAAAAGAGATTTGATGATCAACTAGAACAATTATATGATGCATTAGCCAACTTAGGTAACCATAAAAGAGGTATATCTGTTGTTTAAAAACAACTTGTAGATTATCAAGAAAATGAGTCTAAGTTTGCTGATGACATGAATGCTCTTCAAAGAAAAATAGATTTTCAAGCTGAAATAATTTGCTCAGAAAGAGCAGCTCTAGCTAAAGCCCTAAATAACAATGAAAATGTTAAGATAACAGTAGATGCTTTAGCTTATGCCTCAGAGGGAATGAATAAGATTTGAGAAGCTCAAGTAATCAATAAAGCTAAGTCTGGTTTAGGATACAAATCTGTTCCTCCACCATACAGAGGTGTTCCTTCACCTCCAAGTATTGACCTAGCACATACAGGTTTTGCTGAGTTTCAAGAACCAATAATGGAATATGGTTCTAAGTCTACTGAGGGTCCTAAGATAGAAAAAGTAAGTGAGAGTTTAAATAAAACTTCACTTCTTCAGGACAAGGTGTCATTTGTTAAGAAAGGAGATGCTATAGTTGTTGAGGATTGTACAACTGATAGTGATGAAGATGAACAGGTTATGTCTAAACCTGAAAAAGTTAAGAAAGCAGGAACAAAGGTTCCTAAAGTGGTCAAAAAGGATACTGATAGGCCTAAATCAAACATTAAACATGTTAGGCAACCAGTTAGGTATTGTGAACAATACAGATCCACTAGCAAGCCTAGAGGTAACCAAAGAAATTGGAATAACCTCAAGTCTAACCAATTAGGTGATGACTTTGCTTTTTCCAACAAAGCTTGGTATACATGTGGTAGTTTTGACCATATTGCAGCTTTCTGCAACCATTGGGTATCTGGGTATGAGAACAATAGCGTGAACTACAAAAGGAAAACACCTAAATCTCATTTTCACTCTAGTTCTAAGGTTAACAGAACTAAACCCACAACAGTCTCTGTTAAGTCTGGCTTCAATAAAGTTAATTCTGCTAGACCATATATGACTGTTTACCCAAAATCAACAGCTAAGGGTGCAAAAACATCTTACAAACATGCACCAAAGTCTGTTCAAAGGCCCATTCAAACTAAAGTAGTGGTCCAAAAATAAGTTTGGAAACAAAAGGGGACGACTACAAAGCCAGCAGTTAATTCTGCTAAGCCAACAGTTAATTATGGTAGGCAAGTAGTTGAGTCTGCTGCTTGGGCAAAGAGGGAAAATGCTGTTAAGGCCTCAGCATGTTGGGTTTGGAATTCAACTAAATCCAATGTTGCATCAACTGTTCTAAAAAGATTAAATTACTTTGATGCAAGAGGCAGATCCAAGTCAGTAATGGTTTGGGTCCCCAAAAGAAACTAATACTTCTCATTTATGTGCAGGAACATTCAATTGATCAACAAGAGGATCAAGGATACTCAGATAGTGGATGTTCTAGGCACATGATAGGCAACAAGTCCTATCTTTCTGATTTTCAAACATTAGATGGTGGCTATGTTACCTTTGGAGGAGGTGTTGGTGGCAAAATTTCCGGTAAAGGTACCATTAAAACTGGAAATTTAGATTTTGAAGATGTGTACTATGTACAAGAGCTAAATTATAATCTTTTTAGTGTCTCACAAATGTGTGACAAAAAGAACAAAGTTCTTTTCTTTGAGACTGAATGTCTTGTACTTTCTCCTGATTTTAAGATGCCTGATGAAAGTCAAGTACTTTTTAAAATTCCTAGAAAGGGCAATATGTACAATGTTGACATGAAGAACATTGTTCCTAAAAAGGATTTAACTTGTCTTGTTGCAAAGGCCACATTGGATGAATCAATGAAATGGCATAGAAGGCTTGGTCATATTAATTTTAAAACCATAAATCAGATTGTTAAGAATGGTTTGGTAAGAGGTTTACCTCACAAAAGATTTGAAAATGATCAAACATGCATTGCTTGTCTTAAAGGCAAACAACACAAAGCCACTTGTAAGCCCAAGATTTTTAACTCTATCAATCAATCATTGTTTATGCTTCATATGGACTTATTTGGACCTGTTTCAGTAAGTAGTATAATGCATAAGAGATATTGTCTTGTTATAATTGATGACTATACTAGATTTACATGGGTTTTCTTTTTAGCTTCTAAGGATGAAACTTCTAGCATCCTTAAGACATTCATTACACAGATAGAAAACCAAGTAGACAAGAAAGTGAAAGTCATTAGATGTGATAATGGGACAGAGAGGAAGAATAGAACACTAATAGAAGCTGCTAGAACTATGTTAGCTGATTCTAAGCTACCTATAACTTTTTGGGCTGAAGCAGTCAACACTGCTTGCTATGTTCAAAATAGAGTTTTAGTTGTACAGCCTCACAATAAGACATCATATGAACTTTTTAGAGGTAGAACTCCTGCAATAGGATTTCTTAGACCTTTTGGATGTCATGTGACAATTCTCAATACCTTAGACCATTTAGGAAAATTCGATGGTAAAGCAGATGAAGGTTTCTTTGTTGGATATTCTCTTAATAGCAAAGCATTTAGAGTATACAACACAAGAACTAGGATTGTAGAGGAAAATCTACATGTGGAGTTTTTGGAAGATAAATCCAATGTAGAAGGTCAAGGACCAAAATGGCTATTTGATCTTGAAACTCTAACCAAATCAATGAATTATGTGCCTGTTGTTGCAAAAACTAATGATTTTTCAGGTTCACAAGCAACAGATGAGGCAAGGTTAGAAAAGGAGACAAACCAAGATCATGTTTGGATGCCAATATGGTTAAGTACAAGTGTGGAATCAACTTCAAAAATTGGTGAATCTTTTTCTGGTAAAGCTAAAGAAGATGTTGAAGATAAAAGCAAAGAAGATGGAACAAAGGAACAAGAAAATAGTTCTGCTGTTGATAATGCTGCTGAAACAGACTTAATTGAAGAAGCAGACTTAACAAAGGAAGCAGAATTAACAGACGATGAGGTGGATTTGAGCAATCTCCCACCAAACTATCATGTTCCACTTACACCACAAACCAGAATTCACAAGGTCCACTCCCTAGAAAATGTGATAGGAGATGTACAATCAGGGGTGAAGACAAGACAACAACTGATGTCTTCAGACCAACAAGGGCTTCTTGATGCCCTTTATGCTTCAAAACAGCATGAGTTTTCAAATTCTTGCTTGTTTGTATGTTTTCTCTCACAAGCTGAACTAAAGAACATTCTGAAAGCCTTAGATGATTCTAGCTGGGTAGAAGCTATGCAAGAGGAGCTTCTTCAGTTCAAGATTCAGAAAGTTTGGGTGCTAGTTGATTTACCTAAGGATGCAAAGGTAATTGGAACTAGATGGGTTTTCAAGAATAAAAGGGATGAAAGGGGAATAGTGATTAGGAATAAGGCTAGATTAGTAGCCCAATGGTACATACAACAAGAAGATATAGACTATGATGAAGTTTTGGCTCCAGTAGCAAGACTTGAGGCAATTAGGCTTTTCTTAGCTTATGCTTCATTTTTAGGCTTCACGGTTTACCAAATGGATGTCAAGAGTGCATTTTTATATGGCACCATTGAAGAAGAGGTGTATGTCTCACAACCTCCAGGTTTCATTGATCCTGACCATCCAGACAAAGTGTATAGAGTTGTTAAGGCTCTTTATGGCCTTCATCAAGCACCTAAAGCTTGGTATGAAACACTGGCTTCCTATTTAAAAGAAAATGGATTTCAAAGAGGAAAGATTGATCAGACACTTTTCATCAAACAGCACAAGAAGGATCTTCTGTTAGTGCAGGTGTATGTAGATGACATTATCTTTGGATCTACAAGGAAGGAGATGTGTTTGGAGTTTGAGAAGCTTATGCATGATAAGTTTCAGATGAGTTCCATGGGGGAACTTACATTCTTTTTGGGTTTGCAAGTTAAACAGTCATATTAAGGCATATTTATTAATCAAGATAAATATGTTGCTGAAATTCTTAGAAAGTTCAACTTTGCTGATTCAAAAATGGCAAGCACACCAATGGATTCTGAGAAACAACTTCCAAAAGATTTAGATGGAGAAAATGTGGATGTACACACATACAGATCTATGATAGGATCTTTGATGTATCTCACATCATTAAGACCTGACATCATGTTCTCTGTTTGTGCTTGTGCAAGATTTCAAGTAACTCCAAAGGTTTCTCATTTAACAGCAGTCAAGAGGATTTTTAGATATCTCAAGGGTCAACCTAGGTTGGGTCTATGGTATTCAAGGGAATCACCTTTTGATTTGGTAGCATTTTCAGATAGTGATTATGCTGGTGCTAGCTTGGACAGAAAGTCAACAACTGGAGGATGTCAATTCCTTGGGTGTAGACTTATCTCATGGCAGTGTAAGAAGCAAACAACTGTGGCTACTTCAACAACTGAAGCTGAATATGTAGCTGCTGCAAGTTGCTGTGCTCAAGTCTTGTGGCTTCAAAACCAACTTCTTGACTATGGGTACAATTTTATGAACACTGTTATTCATATTGATAATAGTAGTATAATTTGCATTATTAAAAATCCGGTACAACATTCCAAAACAAACACATTGAAATTAGACATCATTTTATTAGATATTGCAATGAGAAAAAGTTAATTCAAGTAATGAAAATTGCTTCAGAACATAATTTTGCAGATCTGCTAACAAAAGCTTTTGATGTTGGAAGGTTTCAGTACTTGGTAGCCAGTATTGGAATGCTTAATACTTAAATTTTTCAATCTATGTGTTTTTATATATACCAGTGTGGTTAATTCTGGTGATTACTCAGTTAATTCTGGTGGTTACTCAATTAAGTCTGGTAGTTAAATTTTTGTTTGTGCTGATTGTCTTTGTAAATTTGTACTAGCTATTACTTTCAAATTGTGTTATTTCATACAGTTAGTCATATGTTTATTCTAATATAAGACAAGTACTTTGTACATTGTTCTTTTGGTTTTAGACTGACAATTTCAGGTATGAACATTTGAGCACAAAGGAAGTTTTCAAGTGAAATGGAAGCAGCAGAATGTTATATCAGTTGCTTACATAACAGGTTTATGATGGACTGAGTTTGAGAATTCTTAACAAAGGTTTATACCTAAGTTCATTAATTCTTTAAAACTACTTTCTTGAAACCTGGTTATCATATTTCACATTGATTTGATGACTTAGTTGATCAGAAAGTAACTGATTCAACTCACTTTCTATCATTTTATACTTTTAAGTATAATGAGCAAGTCTAAGGACATCTGATAGAAAGAACAGCTAGTAAAAGTGAATCTAACACTTGTGTTAGAGGCAACAATTACTATGAGCTGGAAACCCTGTCAAGAAAGCCTTTTGAATAGGTTTATCTTTACACAGGCAGTTATTTATAACTGAAAACATTGGTTCTCACACAACCAGAGGTTGCATTAAACCGAAATCTTGATTAAGTGTCTGTTATACCCTTAATCCCTTCAAAATGGTTGAAAGCAGTATGATTTTTCATAATAAAATCATATGCATACTGCTAAAAGTCAAATTTTTTCTTAAAAGGCTTTTTGAAATAAAAATGACTCAGAAAACCATCAACTGATGGATTATGAGTTATTGCCCCATGAACCACCTCTCATAGGAGTTAACACACCTAGAAGTGATGAGGGCAGCAAATTAAACTCTTAAGGAATTGATGGCTACATGTACAACATTGTCTGATAACAAGTTCTAAGTGATAGCTCAGATGATGAAGAGAGAAATATTTTGGTACATTGTGAGAGATCTTCCAAACAGGGGAGGAAATGTTATTTGCATCTCAGGGGAGGAAATAAAGCCCAAGGAAGTTTAACCAATGAAAGGGAGGAAAAGACAAGAGCATACAAGATGATGAGGAAGTTGAAAATGACAATAATAGAGCTGATTCTGGAGTATTATATATATATTCAGAAGGGATGAAGCATTCCAAAGGAGAAAGTTCTATCTAGGTCAAACGAAGAAAGCTTTCAGTTTCAATTTCAGCTCACTACGTTTGTTCATCACTTGTAAAGGCATGCTGATAGAAGATTTCACTTGTTTAAACAAGCATCCAAGATACACAGCACCATTGCCTCTTATAATTCCTCCATCCATGGAAATTGCACCATCTTTTAGGTCAATGTTTGAAGCCTAAAGATGTGTATTGATATTGTTGAAGTCAAAGATCAGAAAGCAGATGAGTTACTGAGATAGATATTAATCTTTCAGAATAGAAGAAAGTTCAGTCCAAGGGTCTGACGATGAAGTGTTTGAAAGATCTTCACAATCCATAATTTAATTCAGAAACATGTTGAAATGGATTCACATGTTTAGGGGAGGATTGTTGGTAATTAAATATTCTGAAGTTTAAGTATCGGGAAAATCTCTCAAGTGATTAAATCTGGTGGCAGTAGAGGTAAGTCTGGTAAGTTCCAAAGTTAAGTCTGCTGGTTATCTGCTGGTTAAGTCTGGTCGTTAAAGTTAAGTCTGGTGGTTAAGTCAAGTGTTAATTCTGGTGACTATCAGAGTTAAGTCTGCTTGATGAAGATATTAAGTCTGGTTGACTAAAATTCAATAATACACGGTAGATAATATCTTACCCCATGTGCTCAGTCTTTATCTTATACTCACAGAACAAGTTGTAAACATAGATACATGTTGTATCTTAGTTACTGACACACATAAGATAAGCTAGCAAGTTGTTTGACAAGACTTAACATTATTGTAAAGATCTTTCTTATGTTATAAAAGAAAGATCTTAGACTAGAGATATAAGTGTGTGTTAAACTTATAGTGCAAAATATATCTCTCAAGAACATAGAACAAAAACAATATCACAAGATATAGAAACATAAGATTCAAGGTTGTAACCCTAGTGATAACTCAAGATCACTCATATTATTATCTTAATAATATTGAATCGTTTGGTGATAAGCTTTCATTGTTCATTGTCATATAACAAACACAACTGTTCCATTTCCATAACCATAATAACCTTCTAAGTGTGATTAAGTAGATTCCACATACTTAATCATATTCACTCAATATATCATATACACAAAGTACAAAAGGTTTAACCACCTTAACAGTGTATCGATCGAATCCCAACACCCCGTTTTCCACCAAAAATCCAAAAAAAATGAGAAAATTAAAAAAAATTGCATAAATATCACAAGTGTTTTGACACATTGTTGATTTTCCGTTGGTTAGAGTAGGAATAAAATTTTGACTTGACCGGGTGTGTTGAGCTCTAGCTTGTCCCCTTAACCTTTTTGACTAAGCATTCGTGGATCTTTTTATTAAAGGTTTTAAATTTGCGAAAAATGATTGAGTTGATTATAAGTTGTGGTGCTAAGCAAGGATTAGTTGGTTATCTTAAAGGCTTATCAGTGTAATTTTTAGAATTTTCCTCCCATAAGCTAAATTTGTGCTATTTTCAAATTTTTAAACTTAGAAATCGTTGTATCACAAACTTGTAAACAACTTTGATATAGAGTACGAGTTCAACTTTTTACTTAAATTTTTGAACAAGTATACTTTCTTAAAATCAGAATAATATTGCAAAAGCAAGTGAGTAAAATCACAAGTATAATGCAAGTATGTATATGTGTTACAAAAAAAAAAAAAAAAAATGAAAATAATGATGAAAAATGAAAAATATGTGTTACATGAATAAAAATGTCGCTTATGAATAAATGTATGAAGCTTGCTTTTTCTTAAATTTAAATCGGAAGTTGAACTAGTATTCGTCAATTTTGTGTTAAAAGTTTTACGGGAATTTGGTAGATTGTTGATTTCGAAAGACCCCGAAAGCTCCGATACTATTCTCGAGGGTGTAAAAACCTAGCCTCCTAAGCTTTGCTAAAAGGACAAGCTGAGAAGAAAGTCGCTACATGGAGTGATCTCATCTTTGCGTCTTTAATCTCCAAATGATCTTCGGTTATTGTTTATTTAAGTATTTAATATTAACTTAGCGGGAATTTTAGAAATTTTTGAAATCGAAATCCCGCTGATTCCGGTACTATTCTCTGTGAGGTGTCAAAAGCCTAGTCACCTAAAACCAACTAGTTTGGGATGTGCCGAGAAGAAAGCCATTACATGGAAAAGGCCCTTTTGATCCTCAGATTTCAAGATTCCCGGTGAATTAATATTTGACTTAAACAAGTAATAACCATAATAATGTCGGGTTCTTTGTCAAAACTTTTGAAAAACGAGCACACGTACCAAACATATAGAATAATTGGGGAGTAAAAAGTTTACAAGTTACATTCATGAATAGCGTTAGCATCTTAACTTGTATTTAACAATGATTTCGTTTTAAAGCTTAGTTTGGGGACTCGTGAAAAATTAGGGACGACGAATTTTATCCGTATGGTCACTTCTTTATGAGTTGTGTTTCTTACTCCGTGATCCTAAAAGTTATTGTGAAATAATGAAAGTCAACAAACCGTCACATAAAAAGAGAAAAGTATACAAAAATAGTATAAGTGGGAATAAATTAGAAAAACGGGGCATTTTTAGAATTTTGGATTTCTTAATCTCTTTTGAATATTTTGCTACTTTTCAAAGTTAGTAAAAAGAGGTTGGAAATTTTTAGTTTTAAAAATGTGAGTTGATAACATTGCGTGAGGACACGGCAATATCTTAGTCTGGGGGATTTTGATATGTGTTAAATTACACATATCTTTTACCTAATAAAACGGACTTAAAAGACCAAAAACATATAAAAAATGCCATATATATGCTTGTTTTGGTGTTTGTACATGTGCAGGTACGGATATGAGAAAAGGACAAAAAGAAAGACAAAATAGACAAAAACCGAGTACGAGATTGGAAAGAGCACGAAATTACGTGATCAACGTTAATTTTATATGGAGCATTGAGGCAAAAGACGGAATTGTGAAAGACTAAACAAAGCCCATGTTTATAACCCAAGTCAAGAGCTTTAAAAAATAATAATAAAAAAAAATAAATGAAGTGGAAAGCAATAATTTAAGGATAGCATGTCATCCACATTTAATATCCATCACGTGGGGCTCTTTTGTGGTAAATGTCGACAGAAAAAAAAAAAAAAAAAAAAAAAAAAAAAAAAAAGGAGAGCAAATATTCATTGATGGCACGTGAACTTCATCAGCCTAAATTAAATCATAGAGGCGCTTGACTGCTGCTGTCTTCCCACTCTCTCGCCTCCACTATAATGCTTCAGCCAATCAATGGATGACACGTGGCTAGGCTTGGGAAAATGACCGACTCAAATTGCTATAAATAGAGGGCATGATCCGAAGAAACAGAGACAGTTTTTAGATAGTAGTAGTAGTTTTATATAGCTTTTATTTTTTTCTCTTCAGTATTTTTATTTTTCAGTAGCAGTCTTTAGCTTATAATTCTCTCTTGACGTTTATTTTACACAGTTCAGTTCTTTATGTATTCGAGTATCTTTTAATTTTCTCTTCATTATTTTTCATTTATACACTGTTGTATTAGAGTACCAATATTTCCTTCATGCATTCGATCACACACACTTTTATTTTTCTATCTTTTTAGTAGTGCATTTTTTTTATTTGTAGTAGTAGTAGTTTATTTTTATTTTTTTTAGCTTATCTTTTTAGCTTATTCATTTTAGCTTATTACTTCTTTTCTTTACCCTCTAGCTCAATTCAAACACCAAAAGAGATGCATGAGCTTATGAAGCTCGGCTTATTTTCCAAATAAACCTTGACATCTTTTAAGTTTGAGAGCACTTTTTCTTTATTTAGTAGCTTTTATTACTTAGATCTAGTTAGTTTTATTAATTTTTTTTATATAAAGTTTGCAATTTTTTTTAGTTTTTCTTGAACAATAAGCTATTTAATAGCTTGTTCATTTAGATCTAGTCCTTAAACATACCCGATTCGCGTCTATTCTTCGGAGTGGGCAACTTAGCTTCGGGTGGACTTAGATCTAATAGTTTTTATTAAGCTCTTTAGTAACTTTTATTAAGCTATTTAGTTGACAAAGTTTAACTTTTATTAACAAATTAGTAAAATTAAAGTTAATAGAGAAATAAACTTTAATAATTTATTTAGTTTATAAGATCGGGTGGTAATTCTCTCGTATAAATCACCGGGTCTTAATCTCATTCCTTTTTATCATTTTTTAGTTTAAATATCTAGTTTAAGATTATGTTTATTATTGTAGAATTAATTGTTATTAGTTTAATTATTGCTTCATAAGTCGCTTTTAATTTATGTTCACATATTTTAGCGTAAAAATCCGAAATATCCCTTTTCACTATTCATCACACGCAATCACGAACCGAATCACAAATTTCGTTCATCCTTCATCGGGGATAACGACCCGGGATTACAACTTGCCTTGTAATTCCTAGGAAATAATAACATTGATTTTCGTGGATCAATTACTCTAGGTATACTTGGACTAGATTCCTTAAGAATAAGACACAAGCTTTCGAGGAATTCGAAATCTTTAGTAAGAAGGTCCAAAATCAACTAGGGTGTACAATAGTCTCAATTAGGATGGATCATGGTCGGGAATTTGATAATGAAGTGCAATTTGGAGTATATAGTGATGCTAATGATATTACACAATTTTTCTCGGCTCCACGCACTCCACAATCAAATAGGGTAGTTGAGCGGAAAAATCGTACTCTACAAGAGATGAGTAGAACGATGTTGAATGAACAATCAATTCCACAAAAATTTTGGTGTAATGTGGTGGACACCTCAACTTGCATACTAAATAGGATTCAAATTAGACCTATCTTAGGAAAAATACCATATGAAATCTTGAAAGGTAGAAAACCTACCCTAGATTACTTTAGAGTGTTTGAAAGCAAGTGCTTCATACTAAACACTAAAGACTGCCTCACCAAGTTTGACCCAAAGTCTTACGAAGATGTTTTCCTAGGTTACTCCCAAAATAGTAAAGCCTATGTTATCCTAAATAAGGAAACACTGAACGTCGAAGAATCACTCAATGTAACATTCGATGAAAGTCCTCCACCAACTAAGACATCACCCTTGGTGGATGATGACTTAGATGAGGAAGAAGCCATTAAGGTTAATGGCAAGAAAACCTTAGAAAATGACATTGAGGATGAGATAGTTGAGGTTTACGAAGTTGTCAACATTAAGGAATCCAAGAACCATCCTATTGAAAATGTCATAGGAAACCTAAAACAAAGAACTCATAGGTCACAAGCACAAAACGAAAGTAATTTCTTTTTTTTATATCTAGTGTAGAACCTAAGAATGTCGGTGAAGCAATTAAGGATGAAAGCTGGGTAGTTGCCATGCAAGAAGAGTTAAATCAATTCACCGCAAACAAAGTTTGGGATTTAGTACCTCCACCTAAGAATCAAACTATCATAGGAACTAAGTGGGTGTTTAGGAATAAACTCGACAAAAATTGAGTCGTAACTAGGAATAAGGCAAGGTTGGTAGCACAAGGCTATAACCAACAGGAAGGAATAGATTACGATAAAACTTATGCACTCGTAGCTAGATTAGAGTTTATTAAGATATTCCTTGCCTATGCTTGCGCCTTAGAATTTAAATTATACCAAATGGACGTGAAAAGTGCATTCCTAAATGGTTATATCAACGAGGAGGTATACGTTGCACAACCTCCAGGATTCGTTGATTTCAAGAAACCGAATCATGTTTACAAACTCAAGAAAGCACTCTATGGTCTCAAACAAGCTCCTAAAGCTTGGTAAGATAGACTAAAGGCATTCTTGATTGAACATAAATATACCATGGGAGTGGTTGACAACACACTTTTCACGAAAAAACGTAATTCACATCTCATCATTGTTCAAATATATGTCGACGACATCATATTTGGCTCAACTTGTCCAGAACTGTGCGATGATTTCTCTAAGATCATGCGTGACGAGTTTGAGATGAGCATGATGGGCGAATTAAATTTCTTCCTTGGTCTACAAATAAAACAAATGGAAGATGGTATCTTCTTTAATCAATCTAAGTATAGTAAGGAGATGCTTAAGAAATTTAGCTTAGAAGAGTCTAAGCCCATGAAAACTCACATGTCCACGGAAATTAAACTCACGAAAGATGAAGAAGGTGAGCCCGTGGATAGCACTAAGTATAGAGGTATGATAGGAAGTTTATTATACCTCACGGCAAGTAGGCCCGATATCATGTTTAGTGTCTGCCTTTGTGCTCGCTTCCAAGAGGATCCCAAAACCTCTCACCTTGAAGCGGTTAAGCGTATCTTCCGATACATTAAAGGCACTATACACTTGGGATTATTCTATCCCAAGGGGACCGGTGTAGAAACTGTTGTCTATGCCGACTCTGATCATGCGGGAGATTATGTGGATCGAAAAAGTACGAGTGGCGTTTGTACCTTCATGGGTTGTTGTCTAACTTCTTAGTTCTCAAAGAAACAAACGGCTTTTGCTATCTCCACGACCGAAGCCGAGTACGTAAGCGCCGGAAAGGCATGTCAACAAGCACTATGGATGAAACAAGCTCTTATTAACTATGACATCCATCTAGACGACGTTCCCATTATGTGTGATAATAAAGGTGCTATTGACTTGAGCAAAAACCCCGTTCAACTCTCTCGTACTAAAAACATCGAAATTCGTCACCACTTCCTTCGCGATAACGTTCAGAAAGGAAATATTTCTATTGAGAAAGTTCCCTCTCAAGACAATATCGCCGAAATCCTAACCAAACCTCTCAAATGAGAATCCTTCTACTATCTTCGTCTAGGTCTAGGAATGATGGAACATATTCCATAAATCTCATTACTATTTAAATATTTCACTGTAAATATTAAAGTCATACCTCGTATCCCTCTCATGACTATTTGAATATTTCACTGGAAATACTGAAGTCATCTCATGTGTCTCATCTCATGACTCTTTAAATATTTCACTGGAAATATTGAGTCACTCCTCACATCCCTCGTATGACTACTTGAATATTTCACTGGAAATACTAAGGTCATCCCCTTTCGTTTAGTCTAGGTTCTCCTCGTCAAAAGAATTTATTAGGTATAAATTCTTTCCTCGTGTCAAAAAGTCTCACTAAAACAGCGAGACTTATTCGTCAAAAATCAAAATGGGACGAAAATTCATCCCTGCAGATCACGGCACCACTAAAGTGGCATGTCACCATTAAATTTAATGGTACCGTGGTACCGTGTATCTGATACAACCCGTATTTCAGTCCTCTTTTCCCACATTATTCATTCTAAACCTTCCCAACTGCTGCAATTGCTGCCAAAACCAAACCTCAAAACCCAAAACTCAATTAAACCCTTTCAAGATCTCACTCCAGGCATTAATTTTCAAGATTATCAACTACTTTCACTTTTCAACATAAATTGTAAGTCATTTGACTCCAATTTATCTTTAATCTTGAGTCTAGGGTTTGTTTATACATGAAAATTGAATTGGGGTTTTTCAATTTTTATTGAGTCTCTATGAAATTAGGACTAGGATTAGGCAATGTATAACCTTAATGATTCCCTTATCATAGGATTTGCATAAACCCACTTAAATCACATATTTTGGTTCAAACCTTATTTTTATAGGTTTAAGAGGAATCATGTCTAGAATTTTTGCAATTAGGATTAGAAGTCATTAACTCTCTAGCTTTTCAAAAATTTTGGCGCCAAACACCCCAATTCCATTGTTTTCAAAAAAATTTACGAAACTAGGATCATGAAACATTTTTTGTGCATTGTTGATACAAACTAAAAACTTTTTTCTCATGCATACATGATCTCATGAATATTGATTGAATTACATAACCAATATGTATTTATCAACATATTCGTTTGAGCAAAAGTGAAGTTAGGAGTGTTTGGGTAATCTCATTTTTAGTTCTAGAGTAGAGATTACCGCACCTCCACATAGTTTTCATATAGGCACACACTAGGCTCGTGTCTTTTAAGCAACTATTTTCAATTTTAATTTTTCCTTAAATTTTCTTATAGGTAACAATAATGTCTCATGAGTATGATTTTGATCATCTTCTAACCGACACCTATACTCCCAAAATCTCTCATGAACCAACCACACCCGGTAGTCACATTCGTGCCTATATTAATCTTGAAACCCGTCGTTTTCATGAAGGTTGAGTCGTTGATCCATCCTTAGTTTATCATAGGGATATCAACACTTCATTTAGAGCTATAGGATTCGATTGTTTACTACACATCAACGAGCACATTTGTACCCATTTTGTGTTGAAATTCTTTTGACAAGTTGAACTCGTACGTAACGAGGATCAATCTTTGTCACTTTGGTTTTGGATCCGAAATTTCAAATTCGTCTTGACTCTTGAGCAATTTGCTCAAATTCTCCAAATCCCCAATCATAGGCAATGTGCCTATACTGAAGATTGGTGTCTTGAGTCCCTCTTCAACTATCGAGAAGAGGATAGTCCGTATTGTTCCTACATACCCTCTCCAACCGAACTTACCAAAATCATATGTACTCATAAGTACTCCTCTCACTCAAATCCAACAAAAATTCGTTTGGAAGAGGTTCGTCATGAACTACTTTCTTGGGCAGTCATCCTGTGAGAAAATGTTCTAAGTCTAACATGAAATCGTGAGCAACTTCCGGCGTGTTGTGCTCATATGATTTACTATCTTCTTACTCAACAACCGTACAATCTTGCCTACTTCTTCGCTAAGCGAATTGTGCATCTCAAGGGTAACAAAAATAAATTGATACCCTATGGGATGTTCCTAACTTGTCTTTATCACCACCTCATGAACTATCATCCATACCTTAGTGGTCCTCAATACTCACTCTTTGATCCCGTCATGAAACCCCTCAATGAGTCGTATGTCTCATCCATCCTCATTTCTGAATCCTCCACTAATTTTGCACCGTTTGATGATCAAAATCATGAGGAAGTAATGCATGATCAAGATGCGAGTGTGATAAAAATGGGAGCAAGCTCAAGTCATAAGTAGTTAGGGAGGGATTAATATTACTATTAGGGTTTATCTATGATAAATTACATTAGGGATTAATACTCTTTGCTATTTTGCATGCTTAACATTTATTCTATCACCTTGCATGAATTTTTATATGACTCTTGGATGATAGCTTATTTTGTCCTTTGTGTTTGCATGCTTATAGATTATGTTAGAAAATTGCATGATAATCTTTATTCTCTAGGAGTAGCTTAATATGGGACATATTAGGCAAATAAATCTTTAGTGATTTGAGGCACCAACATTTTCTGCAAATAGTTCCCCTAGAAAACTTCAATTAGCTGCCAGGAACTAGGCTGCACAGGAAAATTTCGTGACTCACATGTCACGGTATCGTTAAATAGGCCACGGTACCGTTAAATTTAACGGTACCGTGTGGTATTTAGTGGTACCGTGCCCTTGTTTGACGAATTTTCACTGTTTCCTCTAGAAACCTGCATCCCTAACCTCAAACCTGCAAATTTTGCAAACTCACATACACCTCAAGATTCCCATACTACACCATAGGACACTACCATCACCTTTAATTCAAATCCCCCAATTCTTTCCTATATAAGGCCTCACCATTGCAAGCTTATCTTGCATCTCATCTTCAACCTCACACAACTCAACCACCATGTCTTCCACACAAGGATCAACAAACCATATTTCCAAGAAACCTAGGATAACCGTAAGACCACCATCCAAACCTCTATTTGTTGATCTAACAAAAGATGATGAAGTCACAACACCACCTTCCTAAGCCACTCCTCACTCACCATCTCCACCTAATGCTCCTTCTAAAACTTCTTCCACTAGAACCACATCTTCATCATCTCCCTCTCTCAACACCATGCCATCATCCATGGACTACACACTCTCACCCATCACTCCATTGGATTATGCCATGCCAACCCCATCACCAACTAACTCACCACCACCTCCTTCCCCAATCATGGGACAACCAATCCAACCTCATCCCTTTGATCTACATAGTGCTAATTGCCTATGTTGCCTTCACAACCGTAACATCATCTTCTCCTTAAGAGATGAGATACATTTCATGTTTTCCTATGTGGAGCATCTCTTGACACCACCACCACCCCCAATCATGTCACCATCTTCACCTCCTCCTAGCCCACATAACTAAACATGTTCATGTTTAGTTTCCAACAATAAACCTTTAGGACCCCTTTTGGAAATGAAGCTTGCCTCTAGTCATTAAGGATTTATGCTTCTTTTTGTTGGTCTTTGTATTTGTGATGTAGTCATACCTATGTATGACATTTATTTTTATGAATGAATGGGCATTTTATGAGGTTGTTTTATCTTTATGGTGATTGGCTACTTAGTCATTTTTTTGTGGTTGGATATTTGTCTTGCTTGCTACATGTTAGATATTGTATATGTGTCATCTAACTTTGTTTTGAAGCAAGAATCATTGCTCGATTCCTTGGTGTCCCATCAAGGGGGAGCTTTAGCAACCTTTTTGCTCTGACAAAAAGGGGGAGAAATGGGATATAAACTCATTAAAAACTTGTTAAAATTAATTTTAACTTAAAATGAGTTTAGGTTTTGTCATCATCATAAAGGGGGAGATTGTTGATGCAAATAATGTTCTAAAAACGTTATTTATATCTTTTGATAACTTCAAGTTTTGAGGATGACAAGATGTGAAAACACGTTACGTTAAAATTAACGTAAACAAGTTTTTAGTCGAAAGATCCCATTTCTACACAAATCACTCTAGGTATGCACAAACAAATTTATAACTTGACAAATGATCAAAGAAGTGAATTTGTGTTTGAAACTTCACATTTTTAATGTGAGAAAACATTTTTCAAAAATATACTTTACAAGTTATTTTTGAATAATTAAGAAATGTTTTATTGGAAAAATAAGTTCAAATTGCATAACAACTATTTTCCACCCCAAAATCAGCTCCAAACTTCCCCAAATAAATTTTCACAACTAAAGACAAAAAGAGGAGCATTTTTGTCTGGCATGGTACCACGGTACTACTAAATTTAGTGGTACTGTGGGTGATTTAGTGGTACCGTGTACCTGTAACAGTCAGATTTTTTCTGCCTATAAATACCAGCCCTCTTCACAGTTTTTGTGCATCCTTTTTCACACACAACTTTCTGAGTTTAATACTCTTATCACATTTTCTCTTCTAGATCATTTAGTTTAGTTTTCTTTTGTTTAAAGAGTGATCCAATCATCCAACCAAGTGATCCTCTTCGTTTCTCTTCTAGTTCAAGAGAAGAACACAAGGTATCAAAGAAGATACAAAGTGTTGTAGTTGTAGTTAGAGCACTTGTAACACTTGTTACACACTTGTTGTATCTTTGTATACATCAAGTTCATTTTTCTTTTGAGAGTTTGTGAGAGAAGATCATTGTGATCTTATAGAGATATTGAATATCTCTTGTAGCTTGTGAGCTAGTTTGTTGATCAAGTTGATCAAGGGTAGATAGGGTAGATTGAGTTAAGTAAGGGTTGATCATTGTGATCTTGTCGAGATCTTGGAGATCTCTTGTAGCTTGTGGGCAAGTGTATTGATCAAGTGGATCAAGAGTAGATCGGGTAGATCGAGTCAAGGGTGTTGATTGTGTGAAGTAGAAAGGATCAAGTGGATCGTGGCAGATTGATGCTAGCTAAGATTAGCACTCGACATTTAGCTTAGTGTCAGAAAATAGGATAAGCGACGTTGTACGGCTTTCTCCGCCTAAAGGGAGGTTTGTTGACATAGTGCTTGAAACTCTCGAGTGTGGTACTCGGGGAGTGGAGTAGGGCGAAGAAGAGCTTCGTGACCGAACTACTATAAATCTCTTTGTCCCGGTTTGATCTTTCCATCTCTTTTCCTTACATTCATTATTTATATTAGATAGTTTAGTGTAGTGTTCATATTGGTGTTGATTGATTACACAAAAGATTCGAATCAAAGTTTTTCAAAAGTAAAGTTTTGAAACAAATTAAAAACCGGTAAAACTATTCAACCCCCCCATATGAGGAAGTTGGATACTGAGTTCTACAATTTGTATGTAAAGGGTGTTGATCTTGCTACTTATGTGCGTCGATTTCAAGAATTGAAGGTTTTCTGTGCTCGCATGGTGTTAGATAATGAGAAATTACTGGAGAAGTTCATTGGTGGTTTACCTTCCAGTATTGAAGGGCACGTGACATATTACAACTCTCAGACTCTGGATGATGCTATTCGCATATCTGAACGACTTATGGATCAAGTGGTTAAGCATGGCACTGTTCAGAAGGGTAACAACTATGACAAAAAATGAAAGTGGGAGGACAACAAGAGAAACAACAACTACAACAACTTCAACAACCGCAACAACAACAGTCACCCTCACCATAACCATCACCACAACAACACAAACAACCAGTACCATAACAACAATCATCACCACTAGCAGAACAGAAGACAAGAGACTGTTAAGACTTATGTGGCTGCACCAGCACGAGTTGGAGGTTATGCTGGGCCGCATCCATTTTGTGATAAGTGTAATCAGCATCACGTTGGACCATGCATAGCAAAGTGTCAGAAATGTCAGAAGACAGGGCATATTGCTAAGAATTGTAAGAACAGAGCTGTGACTAATGGGAATGCCTCCCAGCCAGTGGTAACTTGTTTTGGATGTGGAGAGTGTGGTCACTACAAGAGTCATTGCCCAAAGAACACCGGTCGAAGAACTGAAGGTGCTCGTGGTAGAGCATATGTGATGGGCAATGGGGAGCAGCAGCAGGATCCGAATGTAGTCACCGGTACGTTTCTACTCAACAATCATCGTGTTAAAGTTTTATTCGATTCCGGTGCCGATATGAGTTTTGTTTCTTCTACAATTTCACCACTACTTGATATCACTCCTACCCCTCTAGACACTAGTTATAGCATTGAGCTAGCTAATGGCAACTTAGTTAACACTTGTACCGTAATCCGAGGCTGTACCCTAAACCTTCTAGATCACCCGTTTAGTATCGATCTCATGCCCATTGAACTCGGAAGCTTCGACGTAGTGGTTGGTATGGATTGGCTATCCGAACATCATGCGAGTATTGTGTGTGGTGAACGAGTTGTTCATATCCCTCTCAATGGCAAAACCTTGGTTGTCCGTGGAGACCGTAGCCGAACCCGTTTGAATATCATATCTTGTATTAAGACCTTGAAATACATCGAGAAAGGATGTCATGCATTCCTAGCACGTGTGTCCAAGAAGGAGTCGGGAGAGAAGCGACTCGAGGATGTTCCGATTGTGCGTGATTTTCCTAAAGTATTTCCTGAAGATCTGCCAGGACTTCCACCGGTTCGACAAGTGGAATTTCTGATTGACCTAGTTCCAGGAGCTACACCCGTAGCACATGCACCGTATCGACTAGCTCCGACGGAGATGCAAGAGTTGTCTAAGCAGTTGCAAGAGTTATTGGATAAAGGGTTTATTCGACCTAGTTCCTCACCCTGGGGAGCACCGGTGTTATTTTTGAAGAAGAAGGACGGATCATTTAGAATGTGTATTGACTACCGTAAACTGAACAAGCTAACAGTGAAGAACCGTTACCTAGAATCGATGATTTGTTCGACCAGCTACAAGGATCAGGTTACTACTCCAAGATAGATTTACAGTCAGGTTATCATCAACTCAGAGTCCGGGAAGAGGATATTCCCAAGACAGCGTTCAGGACTCGATATGGCCACTATGAGTTTCAAGTGATGCCCTTTGGTTTGACAAACGCACCTGCTGTATTCATGGACCTCATGAACCGAGTGTGTAAACCATATTTGGACAAGTTTGTTATAGTTTTCATCGACGACATTTTGATCTACTCCAAGAGTGAAGAAGAACATAAGCAACACCTGACGATAATTCTTAAGTTGCTCAAGGAAGAGCAATTGTACGCAAAGTTCTCTAAGTGTGAATTTTGGATTCGCAAGGTACAATTTCTTGGTCATGTGATTGACAGCAAAGGGTTACATGTGGATCCCGCGAAGATCGAAGCTATTGAGAATTGGCCAACGCCTTCTAACGCCACAGAAATCCGTCAATTTCTGGGATTGGCTGGATATCATAAGAGATTCATCAAGGGATTCTCCAAAATATCTAAACCGTTAACTACGTTGACTCAGAAGAATAAGAAGTATGTGTGGGGAAATGACGAAGAAGAAGCATTTCAAACCCTGAAGCAAAAACTTTGCAGTGCGCCGATTTTGGCATTACCAGATGGAGTTGAAGATTTCGTAGTTTATTGTGATGCATCATATCAAGGGTTAGGAGTAGTTTTGATGCAACGAGGGAAAGTCATGGCATATGCTTCCTGAAAACTTAAGACTCATGAGGAGAAGTATACCACACATGATTTGGAGTTAGGAGCAGTGGTTTTTGCACTCAAAATGTAGAGGCACTACTTATATGGGACGAAGTGTATTGTCTTTACCGATCACAAGAGTCTTTAACATATTTTGGATCAGAAGGAGTTGAATATGAGGCAACGACGATGGTTGGAAACCTTAAGCGACTATGATTGTGAAATTTGATACCACCCGGGAAAAGAGAACGTCGTGGCAGATGCCTTGAGCCGGAAGGAACGGTTGAAGTCTCTATGAGTTCGAGCTTTGGTTTTGACTATCAATTCAAACCTTCCCGCCCAGATTCTCCATGCTCAAGAAGAAGCCGTGAAACAAGAAGACCTCAAGAGTGAGAATCTTTATGGTATGATACATAAGAAGTTTGAGAATCGTTCCGATGGAACTTTGTGTTTTAAGGGAAGAAGTTGGATGCCGCGTTTTGGAGGACTGCGAGACTTAATCATGCTCGAGTCTCATAAGTCAAAGTATTATATACACCCAGGATCCGACAAGATGTATCACGGTCTCAAGGAGTTATATTGGTGGCCAAACATGAAAGCAGACATTGCCGATTATGTTCGTAGGTGTCTTACGTGCGCGAAAGTTATAGCCGAACATCAGAAATCGTCTGTTCTTCTACAGCAACCTGAGATTCCCAAATGGAAATGGGAACGGATTACTATGGACTTCATCACCAAACTTCCAAGGACTTCAACTGGTTTCGATGCTATTTGGGTTATAGTCGATCGACTAACGAAAATAGCACATTTTCTACCTATCAAAGAGGAATACAGTATGGACAAGTTGACTAGACTTTACATGAAGGAAATAGTATCGAGACATGGAGCACCAATATCTATCATCTCTAACCGAGACAGAAGATTCACTTCTAACTTTTGGCAATCACTTCAGGATGCCTTTGGCACGAACCTCGACATGAGTACTGCATACCACCCGCAAACCGATGGCCAAAGTGAAAGGACAATTCAGACTTTAGAAGATATGCTTCGAGCATGTGTAATTGATTTTGGAAATGGGTGGGATACCCATTTGCCTTTGATTGAGTTTTCGTACAACAACAGTAATCATGCAAGCATTAAGGCTGCACCGTTTGAAGCATTGTATGGTCGAAAATGCCGATCACCCATTTGTTGGGCTGAAGTAGGAGAAGCTCAGCTCATTGGGCCGAATATTGTTCGTGAGACGACCGAGAAGATCGTACAAATTAAGAACCGATTACAAGCCGCAAGAGACCGACAGAAGAGTTACGCAGATGTGAGGCGTAAACCACTAGAGTTTCAAGTTGGAGATAAGGTTATATTGAAAGTTTCTCCATGGAAAAGCTTGATACGGTTTGGTAAGAGATGAAAGCTGAACCCGAGGTACATTTGACCGTTCAACATTTTGAACAGGGTTGGTCCTGTAGCCTACAGACTGGAAATACCTCCCGAGCTTAGTAGAGTACACCCCACTTTTCACGTGTCAAATTTGAAGAAGTGTTTATCTGATGAGACAGCCGTAATTCTACTCGATGAAATTAAGATTGATGAGCAATTGAACTTTATTGAGGAGCCCGTCGAGATTATGGAACGTGAGGTCAAATAACTAAAGAGGAGCCGTATTCCCATTGTGAAAGTCCGTTGGAATTCCAAGAGAGGACCTGAGTTCACCTGGGAACGCGAAGACGAGTTCAAGCGCAAGTACCCTCACCTTTTTTAAACCAGGACTGATAAGTTTAACTGAAATCTGAGACGGATTTCCCAATATGATGTATGTGCTGTAACATCCGGTAAATTTTCAAACCCTTTTCACTAGCCAAATACTTATTTTTGCATTACCTTAGTATTTAAACTTTTTCTTGAACTTATTTGAACTTGAGAAACAGTAGATATCTGGATAAACGTGAGCGTTATCCCGTTATTATGTCAGCACAACCTAAAAAGCACGAAACGAATCAAATTTGCCAAATAAATTAACTTTGAGAAAGTTATACATATTTATACTCGTTTTTATTAGAAAAATCATTTCGGAAACAATGGCGCAAGTTTCATAATTTTTCGGGTCCGTTTGGTACATTAAATGGGTCCCGCAGTATATATTTCAAAAGTTTTTCCTAATTACCCTTTCACCCCCTCCAACCAGATTTTTCACTCACACCCCTCCACTTTGCTTTGTCCACCTTCGGCCCTCCTTCCACATATATATACCCCAACCTTTCCCTCTCTTCTCATAAAACACACACACACACCTCACATTCTCTCTCTCTTCATCCACTTCGTCGGAATCCGCCGTCGGCCACCACACCACTTTCACCGAAAAATATTCCGGCCAACCCCCAAACTTCACCACCACGTAGATTGAGAACCCCTCTTTGTTTCTGGAGCATTTGAGCTCGGTTGGAGCTTGTTTGATACCCGTACGCCACCACACCGCCACCTCAGTTCAACACCACCACCCACCGTTGCTTCGCCCCACCTTTCTCTCTCTCGGTATAACACTCACGCGCCCCCTCCCCTTTTATTTTTAAATTAAAACCGAAACCCTAACCCTAAATCTTTAACAAAAACGTTTTTATTTTAAAACTCGTTTTAAAACCTTTTGTTTTGCTTAAAAACCGTGTGGATCTAAGTTTTGGCCGTGGAAATTGTTCGGACTCGGTCCGAGTCACGCGACTCAGCCGAGTCAACTAGCGAGTCGAGTTGACTCGGGGTGGGTTGTATTGTTTTTTATTTAGTTTGACTTGTTTCCTTGGTTTGTAGCTCGGTTTGGATTGTTTGGATTCGGCCGAGAGCTGAGGCTCATGTAGAGTCTAGTCGTAACTCGAGGTGAGTCACGACAAAGCTTAGGGTAGATTTGGGTTTGGTTATGTTGAAGTTTGGTGGATTTCGTCTTAGCCGAGGGTTTTGACTCATGTGAGTCGAGCGTGACTCGTGGTGATTCACGACATGTGGGGATTGGTTAGTAGTTATTTGGTTTGTAGCTTATTTTTATATTTGGATCGGATTTGGTTTGGTTGATGCTTGGCCGAGAGCCACATGGCTCGTATAGAGTCAAACCGTGACTCAAGTGATTCACGACATAGTGTAGGTTTGTTCTGTTTGTGTCGCGTATTGAATTTGGTTTGGGTTTATGTTTGCCGAGAGCTCAAAGTCTCGAGAATAGTCGAGCCGTGTCTCAAGGGAGTCACGGCCAAGAGTTGTTGTGTTTATTTGTGTCTCGAGTCGGATTTGGTTGAGGTTGGTTTGTAACCGATTTGGATTTGGTCTCGGCCGTGGGTTGGACTCTCACCGAGTCGAGCCGTGACTCCAGGTGAGTCACGGCATAGGTCTAGATTGATAGTGTTTGGTTGTGGTTGCATTAAATTTTGTTTGGTTTCGGCTTTGGTTTGCTTAGGCCGAGAGCCACTCGGCTCGAGTAAGGATTGAGCCGTGACTCAAGGTGAGTCACGGCCTAGATAAGTGTTTGTTTGCATTAAGGTTTGGATTTGGATGTGTTTGAGTTAGCCGAGAACCACGAAGGATCGGATAGAGTCGAACCGTGACTCATGGGGAGTCACGGCAAGTGACAGGTTATTTGGTTTAGTCGCGAGTCATTTTATTTAGTTGTCTTTTATTTTATTTCCGTTACTTATTTAATTGGTTGTTTATCGATATGGTGTTTCAGAAAATATTTGGATAATATGGGATATGATTGGACATTGGACTTGGATATGTGTTATTAACCTATGCTTGGATGAGAATTGGACGTTATTGGATTTACGGTATTAGACGATGGACCTTATGGACGATTTTGGTACTTGAGACGGAAGAGTATGTTAGAATCATAAGAGTTTAACGTATTTGGACCCGAACATACACAAAATGGTCGATAAACTTGACAACTAATATACACGCGAATGATAATTTCTAATTATATATTTAACTTGTAAAGGTGACGATAAACTTATATTCAAGAGTCGTAACGACTTGGAAATGCTTTATAAATGGACGCATCATGCCCAAATTTTGACAAAGTCTTTTATAACTTAATCGTTTACGATTATTTAATATCCTAAAACCTTATCGAAACTTATACATTTTCCTTCTAAATCATAATGTTTTATCAACTATTTGGGAAATGGGTAAAACACCGAAACAACCTATTGATGTTTTTCTTTCTTGTTTTTCTTATTTTATTTCTTCTTCTCAATCTTAGTTCTTCTCTCTTTTCGTTATTTTTTTCTTCGTATCCGTCTGTGTTTGCCGACTTTTATTACTTAACTTCTCGTATCCACACGAGTCTTAAACATTTATTCCTCTCAAACGCCATTGAGATTAAACCTTTTCATTTCAGAAACGAGTATTACTTTATAAATCGCTTTGAGGTTTATTGCTGAGACGTACTATTCACTTATTAGGTTGTGCTGAGGTTCATTTGATGTGCTGTACCATCTGATCATTTGTGAAATCTTGTTTCTCTACTACTACTAAGTTGTGATTCGTAGCCCCACTTTTACTTTTAAATTGTTTATAAACCCATGGGGGAGATACATGCTATTTACTTATTTTTATGAGCACAATTGTTTATCAGTATGCTATTCCTAACTGAAATGATAATGCTATTTACTGTCCTTGCCAAATGCAAGTCCCTCGATCATGAACCATTAATCACTTGCGAGTGAGCGCGATTATAATTTATAGGCCTATAGGAATTGACCCTCCCGCCATGTTGACTAAGGTTGGTCCGCACGTGATGTACTATATTCGACTTTCACTAGGTATATGGCAAAGTACCTAGCTTTGGGGGCAACTATTATATTATGAAATTCCGCGGTTACTGTCGACTTACGCCAAGGTTATTGGTGCCGGTTAACGCTTTGTGTGTCATGAGCTTAGCAAAATTATTTGACGCTTACCCGATATCTGTATTTGTTATATATATCTTCCAGACTTAAAATCTTGTGCTCAACTGCTTTATTTATTAAACCTATGGATTACACTCAACCTTTGTGTTAACTTTTTAGCATGTTTTATCTCAGGTAATTGATGCATACTTGTGGGCACTATGAGTGGCTGAAGACTTTTGATGGCTATCTTTGGCTTTTACTATCCATCTTTACTATCTTTTACTATTTTATCGTTCGAAAAACCTTTTGAACTATATCTTGTATTTCCGCTGCGAACTATGTTTTATTTCCGCTGCAACTTATGTTTGAGAGTCTTTTAAACTCTAAATGTTTAATTTTGTATTCGAATGATATGCTTTTGCTAAAACGTCTCGTTATGAGGTCGTTTTCTTTGGATGTGACTGTCTTACCCCTCTAGTAGCACCCCAAGCTCCGTTCCGCTGCCATATTCCGAGTTGGGGGTGTTACAATAAATAAAACACATAAACATCATATACATGCGGAAGCGTAGGATCAATTTAACACATGAATAATTAACCGAATTTAAATATAAACGTACCTTTGATTCTAGCTAAACAAGAATCAACTTCAAGTATTCTTCAATGGAGATCAAGAACCCTGATTAGGGTTTATAAGTGGATTAACGAATTACCCTTACCGTTTTATAATTCAATCCAAGATATTAACTATAGTGAGTTAATACCACGTTCTTGTACACACGTACTATAACGAATTAATGTGATTGCCAGATCAAGAAAACACAATAGATTTTTGCTTAACAAAAATTGATCACTCCCTTTGAAAGGGTTTGGTCGATCGGTTTTAACAAAAGAAAGAGAAGAGAAAACTTTAGGGTTAAGAGTGTGCATAAGAGATGCAAAACAATGACCCTTGGTTTTGTATTTATACTAATTGTAACTTGGAGGACAAATTGGAATAGGTTTGGGTTTCCCCTTGCTTTTGATCGAACGGCCATAGCCCAAGGAGAAGGATTCCGGATCCTTCTTGACTCCTATTTACAATCTAGTCCTTCTCTTTAATATTTAACGGTCGTTAGTCAATTGTCGTTAACTACTAACGTCCGTTAGTCGTTATTTGTGTTTTAATAATTAAATATATAAAGTTTTATATATATAATTATTATCGATTAATTCTCATACGTAAAATGTGGAATCCCGTGGTCTCGAGTTCGATTCTAGACATACACATATTAATATTTGTCCACAAAACTAACATATTCTCCCTAGGGGACGTACCATTAACGAGCTGAACTCCTTATCCACCTCTCTGAATTCGGCTTTGGTCTCCTAATGTTGGTTGTGATAAATGGATTTGGGCTTATGATGTATGGAGCTACTTCAAAGTTAAACTGTTGCCTAAAGTTTATTGAAAATTCTCTTCTTGGTGTGCAGAGTTTGGGTACTCATCATAAGCAGAATTCCTGGATTCATAGGAAAGTGAATGTTTTGGTGTTGAAGGCCTTTCTTGATAGACTTGCAACGCGACCTAACTGTCATGTGTTTAATATAAAATTATTATTGTTAGGAAGTCTATATATACTTATGACGTTTATAAAACTGGTTGTTGGTCGATCTCATTTTGGGTGGTTAGCTTGAATTTTCACCACTTGTTTTTATTTTGTTGTAAACAAAGGCATCCGAATATATGATCTTGGGCCTGTTTGGTAGGCTAATATTTGGAGCTTTTTTTTGGAGCCGTAAGCTTTTTGGTACAAAAATAATCTCTTTCAAAACAAGTAGCTGCGTTTGGATACATCAACTTCAACCTTTTATTTTAAACAAGTAGCTCCAAAATGAAAAGCTGATTCATGAAGCTTTTAAAATATTCGGAGCTGTTAAGGCATAAAATTACTGTTAACGGCTTATAATTACATTTAACAGCTAATGTACCAAACACTTTTATTGAAAAAAAGATACAGCTTGTAGCTCATGTTAACAGTAAGGAATTAAATATTCCATAGATTTGATGATCACAAACAAGAAGAATGAAACATATTATATACCTGAATGATAAGCAAAATACAAGGTACTGCTGGTCCAAAGAGCAAGGTACTGCTAGACCAACAAGGTACTGCTAGTGTATTTTAAGGTACTGCTGGTCCAAAGAGCAAGGTACTGTTAGTTCAAGAACAAGGTACTGCTAGACCAACAAGGTACTGCTGATTCAAAGAGCAAAGTACTGTTCCTGCTGAGAACTCTGCTGATCAGACAGAGCACTCTGCTGATAGTATTACAACTCTGCTGATAGTTCAAATGAAGTAACTGCTGAATCAATGAGTCACTCTGCTGCTACAGAAGATAAGAACGAAGAAGATATTATTTTGTATGAGTCATGTTTATACAAATATAATATCTAGATATTTATCAAGTCATCAAGTTGAACACTCAACTTGACACATGTAAAAGCAAGTGGATGACTAAAAGCTTATCAATTTGTAAATGATCTCCTTATATTATAAAAGGAAGATCATACCCCTTAGATAAAGGTGTGGGTCACTGTGGACAGTGAGTGTGTCACTGTGAGATTAGTGATCAACCAAAGTGCTTCGTACTCTCAAATTACAACAACACAAAGTTGTGTTAAAATGTAAGAGCACTTAAAGAGTGTGTGTGGGAACATTAGACGTGGGGTCTAATGTTGTTAGTTTGTTTAGCCTCAAGGATCTAGTATCCCTGATTAGAGTGTAATCGTGCTTAGTTGATCACCAAGCATTGAGGCTGTGAAAGTGCAATAAACAAACATTGAAACACCACAAAACCTTATTGATAGTATTGTATTCTTTGTTTGAATATTCCGCCAATATTATCATTGTTCTTTAAACGTAGAAATCCTAGATCAAAGGCTTAACAGCCTAGAGCCCATAAACGATCAAGTAAACTCGTTGTTAGTTTAGTAACCTTTAAAACGAGTTTCTACATCATGTTAACAGTTTTGTAGTTTACAGCTTACAGTTTACAGCTTACAGCATACGGCTTACAACTAGTTTTGCCAAACATACCCCTTATGTGTCAATATAATTTGTCGCATAAAAGATAGTTTTGATTTTATAGATGTTCTTACTGGATGCTCGATTATGTTGGCATTCTCGGTTTCGGCTAGAGTAGTTGCTGTTGCAAATGTGTGTTGATTTGATATATCATTATGTTAACGAGTTCAAGAGCTCATACATGTTTATTCGTTATGTGTGTTAGGAGTGTTAGAATTTTAACAATGCACCTTTTTACCATAACAATGCAAATTTAATAGGTAATGATGTTTCATTTTCAACCATATATCCATTTTGGTTGTATTATCTCAAATTCTAAATTATGAGCATACGAATAGTTGTCAATGCTTTGGATTAATTCAATAACATGAGCAATTCACTTGTTACATAATTGGTGTATTAATGAGAAGTCTCCCTACAACCAAAGTGTTTTTCGTTTTCAAGTGATTTTCAATTGTTTCAAGCAAATTAAGTTAGTTCCATTTTGTATCTTTTTTGTTTCTTGTAGTTTCATAGTTGTTTAATCAAATGGATTTATTCAATTTTCAATTGAAATAGACACCTGCATTCAAAAAAAAGGATTGATTAGACCCCGATCGATAACGAATCAACTTATCATCTTCCTTAAAAAAAATCTAATGGACTTATACAAACTAATCAGTCTAATTGGAAATTGAAGTGACCAAATAGGAGATAAAAAGGGAGGTTTGGGATTGCGGGATAGATAAATCCCCTGGGCCGGACGGATTCACGTTTGTTTTTTATCGTCATTTTTGGAAAATTATTGAAACTGATGTGGTAAATGTTGTGACTTATTTTTTTCATCAGGGGTTCTTTCCTAAGTGTGGTAATTCGTCTTTCATTGCTTTGATTTCGAAAATTCCTGATGCTAAAATGGTTAA